>PVIC010005115.1:0-31452 GCA_004025085.1 Thryonomys swinderianus
CTCTCTCTCTCTCTCTCTCTCTCTCTCTCTCTCTCTCTCTCTCTCTCTCTCTCTCTCTCTCTGACTACAGATACATCCACATTTACTCCACAGCCAAGATGGCACAGCTGAGTCCCTAAGGAGCAATTCCATATCCCACCCTCTGCTTCCATCTTCTAGGCTTTTCCAGAACCGAAGGTGAGGCGCAGGCCTCCACGGGAGGAGGATGATACTGACATCGATTTGGGCTCGAAGTCAAAGAAGTTCACTGAAGCCCATACATTTGCGATTTCCCATAGGATCCAGCCGCTCCTAAAAGCCTATACTTCACCAGATTACAATGAACTCTTCCAACATTGTAACAGCTGCCGTCTTCCCGAGTGCACACGTGTACATTATCACATCTGATGCACCTTTCAGTTTCCCATGTTATAGGTGAGAAAACCGATGGTCTCGGGGGAAACTGATGATCATGAAGAGAATGAAAAGATTTTTTGGAGACCAACCTATACCTCAAGAACTAGGTGGAAGCATCTCTCTAAGGGAAGGGATTGCTCCAAGCAGAGAATCATATCCAGTTCACAGGTGAAGAAAGGAACCAGCGTTTACACAATCACACAAAATCTCAACACTGACCTTGTCGTTACACGTAGGCCCGGTTCCCTTTAAATTCCTACGCTGGCTAAAGGTTGATTTCTCTTGGCATTTCTCCTGGCATTCACCTGTGTGGTCCGTTCCCTGCTCAGCTGCCCTTCCAAGCCAGAATGACTTAAAAACTCTCTCCAATGACTGTGCTTCCCTATGCACCTGGGAAAAACACAGACTATCTTTGAGGCACCCGTAAGACAAGCTACGCGTGCCACAGCTCTACTCTGCATTCTGCATCAAAGCGGGGAACAGACCCAATGTCGGAGCACCTCCACTGCCGGCCCATCACCCCGGTGTCATGACCATCATCCTTACGTTCCTGGAACCCTGTCCACGGCGCTCCCTCAAGCACTTCTCCTTCCTCGGAGGGCATTTTTAGGGCACGAGGCAGACATGGTCCTTGCTTTCGAGTTGCATTCTGCAGTAATGTTCAATGAGAATATAGTCTCTAGAGCTGGTTGAAATTAATGAACATTTAGGATAAGTGACTTAGGGAAATTCAGTGCTCGAACCAAAGTAATAGGAATGTGTTTACAAGACAACTCTCATAAATAGCAGAAAATGAATATGCTGCTCAAAACAGGAATTAATTAACATTTAACTACTGTGCATTTTCTATCCATTAACTAAACATCTCCACAAATGGCTTGTGGAATGGACAATTTATTCTCACCCTTTTGGTTTTTATCACTAGTGGTGGAAGTGAAAGGAGGAAAGTGCTTGATGCATCAGCAAAACGATCACCCAGTCCAGGCTGGGAAGAGTTCTGTCAGGTGTGAACAGCACGAGTCCTTCGCCACCCCGCGCTCCTCGGTGGGGGCTCAGGCGTACCTCCAGGAAGGGCCAGCTCCGCTTCTACCACGTTCTATGTCATGCTCGTGTAAGAAATGCATATTGAGTTAATTTTTCTAATGATCCAAGTTTCACTTGCTTTGGTAAAAGTCTTGTCACCAACGTTACTTCTCCCTGCATGCTCCCAACTCTAACCTTTCCCACTCAAAACAAAAGCAACAATGGTGAAATATGTCACAGGGGCGATCATCACCAACCCCCCGCTCTGTCTTTTCACCTCATCAGCCTTTCCATACTGCTTCTCTGTTCTGCCTCCTGGAGCCAGCGAAGCACTCTTTCCTCTCTGGGGCTGTGTGCCAGCTTTCTGTTCCTCACCCCACTGAGTGGGAGATGGTGATAGTGTATTACTGTATCTTCAGCCCCTGCCAGGAAAGTGTGGGTAGAGGGTGCTGAAGACAGATGGAGCAACCCTGAGAAAAAACGAGGGCATGTAGCACCAAGTCCCTGAAACACTCTATTCGTATTCCCTAGGCTCTTGCCAAGTCAAGGGGACACTGTGACAGTGGACGGGGACGCTGTGAACTGAGCGAATACCAGTGTGGTCTGTAGAACTCGCCTTCCGGCCCAGATGCTGAGTCAGCTCTTTCTTGCAGTGCTTGTCATACGATGGAACAAGGAAAGTTTGTGATGTCACTGTGTCGTTTTAACTATAACAAAAGCCTTCCCCTGTGATAACAGTATGGAACAGAACACATGGGGCATGGTAATCCAGACAGCACCACCAAGCGCCAAAAGGGGGAGAAAGCACTGTGGAATGTCTCAGCCCAGCGAGCCACCCCTGGGAACTCTGAGCTATCTCTGCTGATTCCCTGTCCAACTAGGCCATCCGGCTACCACTGGACACCCTATGTACCTCCTGGGAACTCTCCCATCCAGCCCACGACCCCTGGCCTCTATTTTCTTTTAGTTACTAAGTGTCAAGCAACCCTACCCTTCCTTATTGATACTTTGTCCAACTTTATCTCCCACCAGCCATATCCTCACAGTTCCTTCAGTATCCTTTTCCAATACCTCAGCATACCTGGGAGTGTTGGTGAGAAAATAGCCTATTACTTTTTTAGTGGAAACTATTTTTTTTTTTGAGACAGAGTCTTGCTTTGTAGTTCAGGCTGGCCCTGAGCTCACTATGTAGCCCAGGCAAACCTGGAACTCAGCAATCCTCCTGTCTCTGCCTCCTGAGTGCTGGGATGACAGGCGTGAGCCACCACGCCCGGCACTGTGGTAGGTGGTATTGATGGCTGGTGGGTGTGAGTCACCACGCTGAGCATTGTATGTGGTTACTGGGGATCGAACTCAGAACCTTGAGCTTTCGAGGCAGATGCCAGAACCACTGAGCTGAATCTCTGGCCCAAAAACAATACTTTATACTCTAAAAACCTAAGAAGTTTCTTTATTTGAGACATTTGAGGTGGAGTCCTTCCCTGAGGAAGAGAGATCAGAAAGGCGGGCTTGGTGAGTATTAGCTAATGCTGGCCACCAGAGAGCCCAAGATTCCACACTCCCATCCATAGGGAGCCAAGAGTGGGGGGCACCTGTCCTGCCAGCCTGGCTTCCAGGCTTTAGGAAGGTAAGTAAGAACCCTGAGGGCTGAATTAATGGAGCTGATACCTCAGTGACGACTTATATCTCCTGTGTGATGAAAAAAGAAATCCGAGAGGCTCTGTGGTTTGGTGGGAAACAGCAGAGCCTAGAGAGAGAGCATGGGGAACTGATTTGTATCATTTTCATTAACTTACAAAAAACCATTAGCCTTCAATGGACGGACAAAAAGTTCCCTCTGGCTGAGTGGACTGAGTCCCCGGATTAGGCTCTTCTGCATCTGCCTGAGTGCACGTGGGCTGCTGTGTTGAGGAGTCTCTTCTGCTACACGGTGACATATGTAACGTGTCCGGGATTCACTCCATGACCCAAAATGTAAACCGGCTGGAAACTCATGGGGGCAAAAGGGCAAATCTTATTACTGGAAAGAGGGAGAGATGGCCCACGGGGAGGCAGATGGCCCAGTGAGAAAGTCGCGGAACTGTTCGGCCTCTGACCTGGCTGACCACCCTCTCGGACGTGGACTTCTCCACCCCTGAGAGTGAGGCTTTTCTCACCCCTTCGGCTGCTCTTTTCCTTATCACTCAGCTGCCTCCTCATTCCAATGACAGACCTCGGCCCCCTGCAGCAAACGGATGCCCAAATTTCTAGGACAGGCGTCCAGTCTATGATTTCACCAGGCGAGAGCATCCACGGCCAGCGCCCCAACTGCTGTCCGCCCTGGACCTTCCTCCTGACCGCAGGTTCACCAGGAAAGCCCGCCTGCTCCTCCCTCAGGCCCTGGCCTCAGCAGCGCAGCTCAGCTTCTCCGGAAAGGACTCTCCCTTCTTCCTGGAGCCTTGCTCCCAGCCTGGGGTCAAACGAGGCGGTTTTCTACTACAAAAAAAAACTTTTTTTTTTTTCAAACTTTTCCCCACATTTTTATTTAAAATTTTTTTTGTATAAATTGAATTCTTTATTGGTACAATTTATATACATCTCAAAATCATGTATAATAATGGGGAATTTGTACTAGCATCTGACACAAGTTAATTCTCATTTTTACCCATATCCCTACCCACCCACTGACTTGGTGTACAAATAAACTTTCTGACTGCAGACTGCTTTCATCCTGCCTGACCCACTCCCGCTGTCCCCGGGGAATCAGCTCTACTGCTCCGGCGCTGTCTCCCGGTTAACTGTTATCTCCTTATGCTGTACTGCGCAGCAGATTTTTCTCCAAATTGAGAACTCTAACACAGTATCTCTAATCTAATCGGATAAGTAACTGTACCATCTAATAAGAAAGAGGCAAACTTTTCAGAGCCAGACAATCTATCAGACCTTTAGAATCTATCCGCAGCTTCATCCCGGCTCTTCCTCCTCAGACACGCCGCCCCGCACCTGCCACCCACAAGCACACTGCTTCCTTCCCCTTACCCTGGTGGTGACCGCTCCAGGAACCCTGTAAAAGCTGGAATCAAAAACTAGGGCGAATTTGGAAAAGTTATTACAGAAAAAAAGACGTCGCCATTAATCTCCCTCAAAGTAGCCCCCCCCCCACACTTTGCACACATTGACCCCGTCGCGCTTCAAACTGTGAAACAGATCTGGAGGTCCTGCTTTGTTAGTGCCTCTCCTCGGCTGCTTCCAGGGCCCAAGTGTATTCACAGTATTGACAGCAATTTCTCACGAATAAAAATGTGAGTGTGTGTCCTCAGTCGCCTTATTCACCGCATGTGGCACCACGGGACTCTGGCTCCCCACCACAGTCAACGCGGCCCAAAAAGTCATCGTTTTTAAACTGACTCAGGACACGGAGGCAGGTGCAACAGTGCAGCTGAAGACAGCCCGGAAGGAGAACGGCCAGAGCTGCCTCAGGAAGGGCAGGAAGGCGCGCTGGGGGGGGGGGGGGGGTTGATACTGCTTAATGGCCTTTTACTATAATTTTTTTCAAATTTAAACATTCACTGCATTTTTAACCACACTGTATAGTGTGTATCAGTCTTTGTAGAGTTACTTTATGTATGTTATCGGTTTTTACACAATACTACAACATAAGTTTGTGTTTTCTTCTTGCTAGTGAGAAAAACTGGGCTGTGAAATATCAAAACTTATAGAAGGCCTCTTTGGAAATGAGAAGTGAGTTAGGATTTGAGCTTATTTTTACAATTCACTTCCTTTTTCCTCCTCAGCCAATAAATAAATTGATGGAGCTGAGTGTACATGCGAGGCATTCCAGAGGTTACAGACTTGCCACGGGACAGAACCACTGAGAGCACTTGGGAACCATTCTTCCATATCCTTGAAAAAGGGCAGGAGATGTGGGTGGGGCATGGACGGTCCGCTGAGCTACGCCGAGCAGAGCAAACAGGGCCACTGCTCCTGCCACTGGGTGGCGCCCAAGGGCTCAAGGATTGGCAACTCCCATCTCAGACCAGAGTGAGCCGATCAGAGGACAAAGCGCTGAGGGCCAGTCTGTGGCCTGAGCTCTGTAGCCAGAGCGAACCAGGAAGTGCTTGTGGGACTCAGAACTCAACAGCTAGAAGACAAGTAAAGGTGCTGTACTGGCCATTCTGAGCTGCCTATGGCTCTTGCTCTGCAAAGGAAGGAGCACATTTGGAATCCACATTTGGAATCCACATTTGGATTCCAGACGTACAAAACACTCTCGCCTCAGAGCAGGAAGAGAAGAGAGAGGGAACTTCACGAACTGTACCCCGCCTCCCCATCACTCCAGCCCTCCTCGCTCAGCCCAGACAGCATACGTGTGTGTGCCGATGTCCTCCGAGACAGGGAGCCCCGGAGCCCCCACATAGGACCTCCTCAAGTCCCAACGTAGACCAGTCTGATTTTTGCTTTTAAGATAAAATATCCAATACAAGTATACAAAGAGTAAGAGTGGACGTTGGAGCCCTTCTGTTTGCTAAACACAGCATGGAAACGTCTCTTTCCTCCTTCCATTATCATGTCCTCTTTTGCTTGACTCTCAGCTCCCTATAAAGAGGTCAAGAGAAACAACTACAGGTGGAAAAAATTCTCTCCCATCGGGTTTCCATCGTCTGATCCTGAGAGTGACTGTCTTGTTCTCCCCAGTTCTGGAATCTGGCCTTAAACAAAACCTCCATCAGCTTTATGACATCAGTGGAAACTACAGACTTTGTTCTCCATTCGCCTCTATGCAGTTTCTCATGGACCTTGAGACAGATTCATACCTAGGCTTAGCAGAAGCTGTGGAATTTCCTGGAGCCAAGTCTGAACACTTCTTGTGCTGCTAGTGAAACAGCAAGATGACAGTGGGATTTGTCCTAGAGTACATTACTAGAAATACTGATGGGTGAGGAACTTCTAAACTGATTAGGACTTCTAGCCCTTTAAACTGGAAACTGAGACCCAAAATCACTGAAACTGAGATTTTAAATGTTGATTTAATGACATGTTACTACACATATTAAGTACTATACAGTCATTCACTATGCACCTATAAAACAGGAGCCAGAATTTTCTATTGCTCTTCTATCAGAAACAACTCCAACCTGTGTAACCCAAGCTGACCTTTCTCCTATATCCATGCTCTTTCTTACTAGAGCGTAACATTTCTAACTTTTATAGCTAATTATACATCACCTTAAACCTCAACAATTACATACCTTCACAGTTACATGAAGCTTGAACAACTTATTCTGCCTCTTCATTTCTTAATGTAAAAAATCCTAAAAATTGGACAATGGAATAATTTCTATCACAATGAGATTGGGTAAATAATTGTGTTATATTATTCTAGCTACTCAATAATAACATATTTTCTGCTCAAATATACCCATATAGATGCGAAGCAGCCATAGATCATCTCTCCCCCTTTTCAGATGTATCTTCCTTCTGATTACTTCCAACGCGCTTCTTCACATGTGCGTCAGTGGCCAACAAAGCTATACTTCCGTATCCCTTTGACTTCTATATCCTTAACCGTGTCTCATTTCTTGGTCCTTTGTCTTCTCTCCAGGAGTTTAAGGAGGATTTCCTTACACACTAGCAACTCTATTAGCTACGAAATGATATCATGGCAGAGTTTGACCCATCATATTTATCCCAGGGTAGACAGTTCATCAAGTAGCGAACCTCTGTTGCGGCCACCGGGATGGTCAGAACACGCTCTCTCCCCTTTGTTCAGCTCCCACTGTGGTGATCAGGGTGCTTGTGATGATGAAGATAATGCAGCAATCACACTTGAAGCATCAACCATGTATGACGTATTATATTAGCTGCAGAATGTCTTAACCCTCCATGTCTCTGCATAATAACTATTATGTTTATTTCAAAAGAAGACATGAGAACTGACTTGCCCAACAGCTTGTCACAGCTGAGGCTCCAAATTCAGTTTTGACTTTAAAGTCCGTCCCTCTCCTATTTGCAAACTCCCACATAGCTCTGGGACCGTCACCTTTTTCTTCCTATTTCCTTTGCTCCGCCTTTCTCTTTCTCTTCACTCTTACTTTT
Source organism: Thryonomys swinderianus (assembly GCA_004025085.1). NCBI lineage: Eukaryota > Metazoa > Chordata > Mammalia > Rodentia > Thryonomyidae > Thryonomys > Thryonomys swinderianus. The sequence goes on from PVIC010005115.1 coordinate 7,495, forward strand.
TTCCTCAAAATAATAATGACAGTAATTTTAAATCTCCTTGTTTCTTCTCCCGGCACCTTTTTGCTCCTAAGAAACACATTTGAGAAATCATTTTAATGAAATCAAATCGTTTTTTATTGGTGCTCTGCAAAAATGATGGTGGTGTCGCACCAGGCTCCCTGAAAGCTGGCGTACTGTGGAGGGAAACAGCTCAAACTGCAGCCTCGCGCTGGGGTGCTGCTCACAACTGCTTCTTAATCTGCCACCCTGGGGCTGTGAATGACAACCTGTAAAAGTTCTTGGAAAGTTAAAGCTAAAGGGAAAAAAGGACCCAACCTTCATTCATTTATTTAACCATTATATATTAGCTGTACTGAGTTTGAGAGCCCATACTAGGCACCAGGTGTGAAATGATAACCAAGCCATGTGATTTGCCCACATGGAGCATGTAATCCAGTAAGAAAAACACAAACGAGTGAATTGGTCATCGTTGCGATCTGGGTCTTGATGTTCCCCAAAGCCTCATGTCCAGGGCTCTGACAGACGGGGCTGAATCTAGTGTGACGCTGGGATTAAGGGTATGTGCTTGCCGAATCAGTACACCGGTTTGTTTGCCACTGAACTGGTCCCAGGGACCAGAGAGAGGATCGTGTTTTCCCCTGCTGCTCTTGCCGTCCTTGCCCGCCAAGAACTGCTGCCCCTCTGCCATGTGCCACCCTGCCTTGGAGCCAGCCAACTACGGACTAAAACCAACCTCTACAGACTAAGGGCTAAATACGCCTTCCCCACTCTAACTTAGGGTGTTTTGTCACAGCAACAAGAAAAGTAACTAAGACAGTAATTAAAATGCAATTAGTTTAATCTCATGTTTGGGCACCACTGTGGCCAAACCTTTCTTCAGGTGCTTCCACTTCTTCTGTCCCTCTCCCCCCTCCCCCCTCCCTCTCCCCTCCCCCTCTCCCTCCCCCTCCCCCTCCCCCTCTCCCTCTCCCTCCTGGCAGTGACCCTTTTAGAAGCCATAGTGACGCAGGTGACGCAGATGACACAAGTGATGCAGGGGACGCAGGTGATGAACACCAATTATACATTGCTAAATGCTACTTCTGCCCCTGTGCTCAATCACACCGTGCCACGAGCACGGCTCCCGCCCTCTCATCCAATCACATCCCAAGCCATCCTGTATAAATCCCTGTAACATTAATAATAAAAACAGAGGGAGCTTCTCGACCAACACAGAGTCGGAGCTGTGGCTACACATCCCCGCTCACCCTCCCGAGGTCGTCGGACAATGGAGACGGTACAGCCAGTGACCGGCCCAACCGGACAACACACCACAGGGTTCTACGAGAGAAGAGGAAGCATCTCAGATACAAGCACATCTGTCAGCAGCACAGTCACAGGCCAGGGCACGGAGCTCACCACCCTACCAATCCGAAGCCCTGGATGCCTTCCGCAGTCAGAGTTCTGCTTAGCTTTTGCTGAGGAACCAACCTCTTCACCCAGGTGACTGAAGTAGCAAGTGTTACTGATTACAACTGCAGACCGAAGTCTGAGACTGATGAGAAGGTCTGGGCCGGGTCCAGGTACTGTCCATGAGGGCGCCTCCCCTGACGGGGGGGACCCTCCTTCAACACAGCCCGCTCACAGGCCGACATCTGGGAGGTCAGCCAGGCCGTGGGCCGGATGGCGGGTGTGTATCTCTGTGCTGTGAATTTCGTCACAGCACAGCAGCCGGATTCCCAGAGAAAGTGTCCAAAGAAAGGAGATGGGGAAAAGTCGTGTTAGCTTTTATGATTCACCCTCAAAAGTCACAAGCCTCATGTTCCCCTGATCCTGTTCTATGAGGCAGCCGTAGAGGTCTGTTCTAGGAGATGTGACCAGACTCATCTTTGATGAAGACGACAATGACCTGCAGCAGTATGTCAGACAGGAAACACTGCTGCTGTCATACCTGGGACGCTTCTACCATGGCCCTCTATCTTTTCTGTGCATATTTTATTCGTCTCTTTTTTGAAGAAGCTGGGTGACAAGAGGAACAGAATCAAGAACAGATTCTTTTGTGCTCGGGCCTCCTCTTGGGTTTGACTAAAGACAGCATCAGCAAGAAATTGAATGGAGTCTGAGTTCAGCATGTTGATTCTCCAGGATTTTAGAAACAGGCACATCTTGGCTCCTGTGCCCCTCAGCTTAAGCCTGCTTTGTGCAGATTTGTGCCCTGACCTTGAATTCTGAATATTGGTCCCCACTGAAAGGAGCCACGGCTTCCTGAAGAAACAACAACTTCCTGCGTTGAGTCAAGAAATGTAGAGATTAGTTTTTCAAATATATTGTTCTGCTAGGAAGTGAGGGAATGTTTCAAAAGAGTGGAGAGTTATGTTTCTCGCTGTACAGTGAGATGGCCAAACATCCTGCAGGTGTGTTCCAGAGCCCCCTCACGCCTGGCACCAACCACACAGAACCTTGGCCTCACGCTCCCTTCACCTTGTGCCTGTAGTTAAAGTTCAGCGCCCTTTCTAACCTTTATTTTTATAAAGGATCAGGCTGTTACATAAGCTATGACAGCACAGAGAGCTTGGAAAATAATTAGGTCAGAGTTTCTCATTTCAGAAATGTAAAGGTCACCCAGAAGGATCATGAGACTTCAAGCTCCTCTGAAAACTAAGCAAATATTTGGAATTCCCGTTTCTTTCCTCTTTCCCTAAGCTCATGCTCTGCCTGCTATAAGAAAATCTGCAGCTGAAGGGACCCAAAGCTCCCAGCGGTCTTGACAGTGGCCTCCTGCCGAGGCTCCTGCGGGAAGCTCGCGGAAGGCCATGAGGAGGGAACTCTTCCACTGTGACTCCGGCTCCTCGAAACCCATGAGACAGAAGCAAATTAAGCTGCTCATCTAAAGATTCAGCTCCTAAGTTTTGGCACATTTGGGCTTTTTCTTGCATATAAAAATCCTTCAGGCCCTTATGCTCAGAACGTATATTTTCACTCCTAAAAATAAGTGAGCAGCAGGTGCCATACTAAACAAGTCTTAAATGATTTAAGCTGCAGTTGGGAAGGATCCATAATGCAATTCATTCCAGTTACTGCTCATTTCAAGCTGGGGGAGGCTTTTGATCTCACCGCATGAATTTCAGATCATTTCTACTGGACAGATAAAATTTTGTTATCAGTCTCTCCAAGTTGAACTTATAGTCCATGCAGAGTAATGAGCATTCACAAGCACATACACATCCCTATCAAAGGTTAACATCAGTCGCTGGTGCTAAGAATAGGTAATGTGCAACACTGAAGGGTTACTTCTAGCTCTTTTTTCCAGCCTTCTTTATGACATTTTACTCCCTGACTCTATTTTATCACTCCTAGAAAAATGCCATAAATAATTGGCTTGAGATGAGCGAGGGAATGCACACGGGCTCTCGCCTCATTATAAAATAATGTCGAGTGTTTTGTACAAGAGACATAGCAAATTTCTTTCTGTATTTCTAGGCAAAGTCATTTCCAAATATTTTACTCAACTGTTTCCATCAAAACTTGCTAAAGGTTCCCATGTTGTCTTGCAATTCAAAACTGCTGCACCTGAAATATACTTAAATCTCCAAAAAGGGAAGCCAGAAAGGATCCATGATCACGGTTCAAAGCTACGTTCTTATTCTCAGGTCCAGGTTTGCCCTAACCATCCAAGCACATTCTGTGAAGGTAACAAGTTGTAAACAGCATATGGGGGAGCATGAAAAGCAGGAGGCTTCTACCAAGCATAAGGTAACAAAGAGGTCGGTTGCCACAACCTAGAGGAAGACATCATCTGTTTATGTTTGATGACATAGTTTCTATAGACATAGAACAAGTTACATTGAGAGCTACCTTTGTTGATGAGTCTCCTTCTACACGAACCTGGGAAGACACAGGAGAGAGACAAGAAAAGACTCGTGGAGGTAAAACAGTATGGTTGATTTCATTATTTCCCTCAATTTTTTCCTCTTTCCAGAATCTCATTGCCTCTTATTTTCCTGTTGTTACCACGAAAGATGCAGCATGTGTTGAGACATGTAAGTTGTTGTGACCAAAAGAATGGGGCAGAAATAGCAGTGCGCCAGCGATCCACCCACACCTTGGGATCCTTGTGTGCTTCTGCTTGTCCTCGCGTGCTGCTGGTACTGGCGTGAGGCGAGCGCTCTCCAGCTTGTTCACGTGTCCTGATGTAATGAGTTCCATGAGGAGGAGCCATGCCGCTGAACGCCAAAAGCAGCAGATTGTTCCGTCAATCTGGACAGCACAGTTAGTACAGCCACTCCCTGAGCCCAGACTGGATCTCTGGGAACCAGCAAAACTGCTGATACCCTTGTGACAGCTCTTGGGATCGCTGTTCTAAGCCACCGCGCTTTCCACTTGTTGCGAAGCAGCACTGCTATTTGAACAGCCAAGTCCAGGCTCCCCAGGGTTCCAGGGAAGGCGCCGCAGACACAGGGGAGACCAGACTCCAGGTGCTCCTCCCCTCCTGCCTCCCCAGTCTCCTGGAAGGAACCATTGACTTCTCCCAACCTACACTGTGACTCAAGCTTGATTTCTTCATTATTAATTTTTTCTACATGTAATTGCTATCTTACTTTCTCTGAGCTCCGCTTTCTTACTAGGTAGGCAGCTAAAACCAGAAAAAGCTCTCTTTCGTTAAATTAAGACAATGCACCAAAAGTACTTAACAACAGAACCGAGAACGCACTAATAACTCAAAGACCTGAACTGCTATAATCCTCACCCTTGAGAATCACTCTCTGAGACAGGTACTTCCCTGTTGCTAATAGTGAGGAGGAATAGCGAGGGAAAAGATAATTGCTAACTTATCAACACTTTTAATAAATGGTATTTACATGACTTGAAAAAAAATGACTTTCAACCCAAGGGTTTGTTTTCTGGCTCTTTTATTGGCATCCTTCAAGTCTGGGTTGTTCTTAAATTACCTGAAATATGTTTTAATTAGTCGTAATTAACCTAAATAATGTGAGATTCAAAATGACCAATTCATACTTTGGTCATTTATTGAACCTATGTTTCCTGCACGTACTATCCTCCAGACTCCATCTTATGTGAAAAGCCTAAGGTAATTTATTCTCTTTGGAAAATCATAAAAGAATAGGAAGTTGGTACACTGACATAAAAACAACTACCCAATGTGTTAAGTCAGTTGTGAATGAAGCCAAGACTACCCTAGAAGGCAATGGGGCAGCAATGTGATTTGCTGGAGGAATCCAGCCGTGTGAAGGGCACAGGAGACCATGGCATGATCCTCCAGGACAAAGAGCAAAGTGGGAAAAAGCTACTACAGGACAAGCACTGTGTACAGAACACATCAGGTTACAGGAACCAGCACCAGAAAAGATTCTTAGCCTATTGATATGTATGCATTCGTAGTGCACCGGTCGGTTTGAACCAGCAAATGCACCCCACCTGGACTCTGTCAAGCATTTGGAACCTGAATCACATTGGAATAACCCCTGAAAGATGCCTCTCCAAAGCCCTAGGGCCTTAGAAATGAGGAACTTTGGATAAGATTGTAGTAAGCTGGAAAGGGAACTATAAATGAGGAATTCTAAGCTCTTTCCGTACCTCTTCTCCAGGTAGTAGTCCTCAAATTATCCCCCTCCAGCCCTGCTTGTTTATGGCCAGAAGACATTCTGCCAAAAACACCCTGTAAAAGAAAGAAAATGGAGATGATAAGAGATTATTTCTTAGCTGAGCTGCAATGTACAGTTTTAAACGTCCTCGAGCTGGACTGTTTTCCCTCTAGTTAAAATAGTTGGCACCAACTATTTTTTTCATGACGCTCTTTTACTGAACTTAGATTTTCCTGGTGAGAAGTGAAGTCCACCACTTCCTGTGGGACTCCGTACTTCCTGCCAATCTAACTGTGGGCGGAGATGCCATTTTACAACAGCGGTCATCATCTTCTGTACTGGTGAATACTGGTGTGGGTTCAACAGAGCTCTGAAGAGTAAGTGGTATTTTGGCACTCTGAGTTATTTGCTTGCAAAATGCATTAGTCTGTATGCACATATAGAGTTGCTTTCCAATTCAAAATGCTTTTGCTTCGAATCTCAATGAGTCTTCCATCATCCCTGCAACTTCCAAATGATTTCACTGCCATTATTTCCTCAGCATCATCAGTGGATGAGAATGCAAACAAAATTTCAAGTCTTCCCTGGCATTGCTGATTCTCTCCAGGCTTTATTTACACAAGCATAATAGAGATTGATTGTACTAGAGGATAAACACCTTGGGCTTATGTAGGAATGTTTTCAATGTCGCAGCCTCCATTTACATGTGCTCTCAACAAGTAACTCATCAACTAAGTCTTACTTTCTGTGATCTTCAGTGCTAGACTTAGGGCCGGTTCTTTTACCTAATAGTGCAATATGACAGCAAATAATGCTGTAGTAGACTTCTAAAACCCAACATTAGAGTAACTTCTTCATCTTTATTGACTATAGTGAAAAATCCATGTGGCAGCCATAGCTTTCCAAAGGACTGTCTCATAATCAAATAGTGTACTAAAAGAAATTCAGCTGTACTTTTAAAAATCTGAATCCTGGGGCCAGAGATTCAGCTCAGTGGTTCCAGCGCCTGCCTTGCAAGCACAAGGCCCTGAGTTCGATCCTGGTAACCACATACAATGCTGGGCGTGGTGACTCATGCCCACCAGCCATCAGTACCACATACCACAGTGTCAGGCGTGGTGGCTCACGCCTGTAATCCCAGCACTCAGGAGGCAAAGGCAGGAGGATTGCTGAGTTCCAGACTTGCCTGGGCTACATAGTGAGCTGAAGGCCAGCCTGAACTACACAGTGAGACCCTGTCTCAAAAAGAAAAAAAAAAAAACTGAATCCTCTCACTGAAGATTTTTGATGGCATCTCATTTCTTACAGGATAAATACAAACCTCCTTGGAATACTATTCTTGCCTTCCACAATTCAGCTACATTTCTCCATTTAAGAGAAGAAAATTAGCCTCCAGAAATTATCAAAGTTCCACTGTTAAAATATAACCTATTTGGGTCACTGAGAAAAATGATGCAGCAATCATGCATTTTGGTCCTTAGTGACTCAGAGATACAAATGAGGCAGACAATACTGTTTATTACCCCAATGTTTATTACCCAAAGTTTTCAAGGCCAGTCCAACTAAACTCTTCAAGAAATGCGCTGCACCTTCTCACCAGGCCTCACTGATATGTGCACTCCATAATGAGAATGAAAATACAATGGAGAGAGAACTAGGGCCCTGAGTACAGAATTGGCCACAGAGGAAATTTCTCCCTTTGGGACCAATAAGCTCCGATTCCCAAAAAGTTCTATGACTCTATTAGAGTGAATTTTTACCAACACCCTTGCTAGATGGTGGTAATATGTCAATAAGTTGTATAGACCTACTCTTAAAATGCTGGGTGACTCACTTGGGGAACCCAAAGACATGCCCCTTTGTTCACATTTACGACCTGGGTCTCCTACAAGTACCTGAATTTCCTAAAATTCTGATAGTGTCATTACCATCAATGCATTATTTTGGGGAGGAAAAATTTAGAGTTTTGGAAAACTTTCAAAAGTTGATCAAAAACCAACTCTTAACAGATTAAGTTATATTAACAATTGCATTTAATTATACATAAAACAACTGTTACTGCTTATATTAATTGGCTTTCCAGTTTCTGAGATATAATACCTGACATCCTCAACTTAATAGAGGAAATGTTTCATTTGGCTCACGATTTCAGGGGATTCTGTCCATGATCGTTTGGCTCCAAGGAAGAAATTTCACAGAAGACGGGCATGAAAGGCCAAAGCTGAGTAGGGAATAGCGCCAAGAAGAAAGGGCCAGGGACCAGACAGAGAACCGAGCTCACGCCTCCACGTCACCCAGTCACGCGCAGAGGCAAGCTTCACTGCCCCCTCTGGGGTTCCCAAGCAAGCTGATGGGACTAAGCCTCATCACCACGCTACACCTACATCTCCTCCTCTTATCATCTGCCACGCACCGTCTCACTGACCGCTTCCTTTACAGTGAACACTTACCATCACCATTTTATCAATTTTAAAAATCCGAGGGCTGGAGAGCTCAAATAACTTGCACAAAAATCACACAGTCAGAGTTGGGGGTTTGGCTCAGTAGTTTTGCACCTGCCTGGCAGGCTCAAGGTCCTGAGTTCAATCCCTGGTACCGAAACAAGTCAAAACAAAATCAGAGGATTAGAGAGTTGGTTCTATGACTCCACAATCCAGACAGACAGAATTCATGATCTGTGGCTAACCCATGTTCTATGCTGCCTCCTCTGGTGGTCTGTCACTATTCAACCTGAAGTGACTCTCTAATATATCTTCCCAATTAAGTCTGTGGTCTACAAAACACATCTTTTAAAAGTTATTTCCTTCCTCTAAGAACAAACTGTAACTTCTGAAACATGCCATGGACTCCCACTTATTGAAAATGGAATCTCAATTATTAAGCATCCTAAGAAGTTCATAGCTCAACATAGCAAATGATGTCAGTATTTGTCAGATTCTTGATCGAAATGGTATACACAGTATACCATATATTTTGAATCTAATGAAGCTTACGCATCTAAGGCCCTGTTAGGGAATCTTCCATTTTTATAGTACTAATATTTGTAATTTTTTTCCTAAAGACTATCGTCCAACTCCATAATCTTAAGATTGAAAAAACTGTGATTCACTCATTACTATTTAGCAGTTAAGAGTACAGGTTGTGTGGTTACCTGCCTTGGATCTGTCTTGGTTACTTTTCTCATTGCTGAGATAAAATATCTACACCCAAAGCTAAATGAGAGAGGTTTATTGTAGCCCACAGTTCAGACATTTCAGTTCATATTCGGTTGGCTGAAAAGTGACGACACGTAAGTGGCAACACGCTAATTAAACAGGGTGACATTACAAAGCAGAAACAGGTCATAGCAAGTGAGCGGGAAATAGCAAAGCAGCAAAAAAGTAGCAAAAGGCTGGAGATTCAGCTCAGTGGTGCCGGCGCCTGCCTCACAAGCGCAGGGTCCTGAGTTTGAACCCCAGTAACCACATACAATGCTGGGCGTGGTGACTCACGCCCACCAGCCATCAATACCACATACCACAGTGCCGGGCGTGGTGGCTCACGCCTGTCATCCCAGCACTGGGAGGCAGAGACAGGAGGATTGCTGAGTTCCAGGCTTGCCTGGGCTACATAGTGGGCTCAGAGCCAGCCTGAACTACAAAGCGAGACCCTGTCTCAAAAAAAAGTAGCAAGAAGCAGCAACGAGGCCAAAGTCTCTCCCTCTTATCCCTTTCAGACTACCTGCCTTTCGGGTGGTGCCACCTCCCTTCAAACTACACCCAGAACTATGCTAAATTCCTATTACCTATACCCAGAATTATGCTAAACCCATGAGGGGACTAATTCGGTAATGACACACCCATAATCCCAGTATCATACGATTTAATCCTAGCATCACACTCCTTAGATCAGCCACTTCTGAAAAGCCCCACTCGTGAGCATATAAAGCTTTGGAGGACTCATATGCTTCTTGGCTGCTTTTACTTCCGCCTCTGAGAAATGTCTGTTCATTTCAGATGCCCATTTTTGAATGAGGTCTTTAAACTTGGGGGGACTGTTTAAGTTCATTGTATATTCTAGATAGTAGCCCTTTGTCTGACAAACAGCTAATAAAGATTTTTTCCTATGTTGTTCGTTGTCTTTTAGTGAAATAAATAGATCTCAGATATGTAAATATTGTATCTTTTCTCTGGTATGAGAACCTATAGATGTAAATGAGCTCTAGAATGTATGATATATTTTGTAAAGTAGGAAATATTCAAAGGGAATGTGATGGGGGAACGTAATGAGGGGAGAGAAATATGATTTGGAAAGAAAAAGAAATAGCATGTGTAACAGGGCTGGGGGGTTGTGGGGTAGGTAGGGATATGGATAAAAATGAGAATTAACTTGTGTCATATACTGGAACAAATTTCCCAATGTTGAATGTGATTGTGAGCTGTATATAAAATGTACCAATAAAGAATTCAATTAAAAAATATGTCAACTAAAAAAAAAAGCTTTGGGGGAACATCTAGGCAAGACAGATACAGAGTCTGGGTCTATAATTTACTAAATATATTACCTTGAATGTGTGACTGCTCTTCTCTATACTTTCATCTTTTCTTTTGAAACAAGACATTATGATAGAAGATAAATCTAGGATCACTGTGTAGATTAAATAATTTGTTGTGTCTGGGGATTTATCTCAGTGGCACTACCACCTGCCTTGCAAGCACAAAGTAATGAGTTTGATCCCTGGTACCACAAGTTTAAAAAATAATAGTAATTTGTTGTAGAAATTAGAACAGAGTGTACAAAGTGATAAAAAATGCAAACTAATATGTACTTGTTTATTATCTTAATAGCATATGTGGGTACTGAATATATTATTACTATTTTCTATTACCTTTTACTTTGTTCTGTATTCATATTTTGGGTTTCTCATAAAAGGGAAACCATGCAATATTTAAGCTTGTGTACCTGATTTATTTCACTTAATATTATTGTCTCAAAGTCCATCCATTTTCCTACAAAGACCCAAGTTTATCTTTCTGTAACAGAAAGTTAATCTTTTTTAAAACAAATTTATTACATTTTTTGTTTTCTTTTGTTTTGTTTTTTGAGACAGGGTCTCGCTTTGTAGTTCAAGCTGGTCCTGAGCTCACTATGTAGCCCAGGCAAGCCTCGAACTCAGCAATCCTCCTGCCTCTGCCTTCCGAGTGCTGGGATGACAGGCATGAGCCACCATGCCTGGCAAATTTATTATTTTTTTTAACAAACCCTCAACAGGTAAAGGTATTGTTATTTTCTTTTTTCAAAATCTGGTTCTCTGTAATGACTCAAATAAATGGAGGTAAAACTTTACTTACAAAACCAACCACACACATTACAAGGGAGCAGAAGAGGTACTAATAAATATATGAAGTCCTTTTCTATTGACTGTACTCACCTTTGAGTAATTTCTAATAGAATATTTTGTTGCAATGTTCTCTTTGGATAAGCACTACTGGCAGAGCCAGGTTTAAGCATATGTGATGGTATCAACACTGCTTCATGATCATAGTGTGAAGGATTAGAGAAAACCTACTAACAAAGAAAACTCCTCTCCAGACCTACCAAAGGGTCCACCATTATCTCTATTTTTTTTAGTTTAGTTTTATCTTTATTAGTACATTGTATATACACATCATGGTCACACTCAATATTGGGAACTTGTCCCAATTTGTACATGATTTAATACTCATTTTTTCCCACTCCCCTACCCACCCCACAACCCCCCACCCCCTAAATTCGTAAGCTTTGCTTCCCTTTTTTTATTACCATCACATTCTTCTTTATCCCTCATTACTCACCCCCCCACCATATTTCCCTTTGAATATTTTCTACTTCACAGTATCCATCATACGTTCTAGACCTCATTAACATCTGCCAATGAACTTTTGTTTTCACATACAAAATTCCATGGAATAGCCTATTATGAAAATGCTGTCAAAGACAAGAGTAATACAAAAAGTAGGGAAGTCGCAACCATCGTCAAGAAGGAGTTCGAAGACCCAAGTGTTCAGCTTACTTTTTCTAAGGAGGGGGTTCTGTCTGACTTTATTTTTCTTCTCCCTTTTTTTACTAGCGTATGTTTGTGATACGCGATACATGTATTCACCACAGGGAACTGACACAGAAACATGTTGACCTTCCTGACTCCCCCTTCTGCTCCCCGCCTCTCATGTCACCTCTTAGTTCTCCACTCTAAAGCTCCTCCTTCTCAGTCAATGCTCTGACTTTTTAAAAAGCCATTATTGAGTGCTTTCTGTTCCAGACTAGAACTTCTGGCAGTCTTAACCTTCAGAGTACTTACCTTTTCCTAACATTTTAATCATTTCTAGCTCAGAAAGAGTAAATAACACATTAATGAAATTTTCAGCTGACATTTTTAGGAGGTGGTAGAAATACCATTAAGGATAAATTGATAAGGCAGAATCTCTAATAGTGATATATTGAAGCCTAATTTAAGAAAGAAATGCATGATACTCCCCTAAAAAAACAACAATCTGAGACACCAGTGATTCAATGAAGTAGAGTAATTTTGATCATAAAATTGAGCCACAGAAGCCTAGGAAAAACAAAAGTATATTTACCATCATCGGTAAATCAAGAAGTCACACACTATTCTACACCCTGAGAAGTCGATCAAATAATGCTTACCCACACACGAAAATCCGGAGTAGAGCCACTAGTAGCACAATGACCAACTTTCAACCTAAAAGCCAAGAACTGGTTATCACAGGATTTGGGGTTGTAGAAGTTGAAGTGACACTTGTACATATGATATTAATAATAAAATAATATTAGTAACAATAGCACTTTAAAATTTTAAAAGCACTTTCATATATACAATATTTAAACCTGAAAATGACTCAACAAGGTGAACGAGAAGAGTTATAACTTCCATTTTAGGAGAGAAAATTAGAAGTGAAAGTGCAGAAATAACTTCTACAAAATTACTTAATTCAGGGTCCTTAAAAGCATCTATTTCAACTTCAGAAATTAGAAAACCGAGTCTTACAGAGGGAACGTGACTTTCTCCATGGGAATATGGTTAATTAGTGGCATAGCAAGCTCTGGGATGCCAAATCTAACTATCAATCTTTCCTCCAAACTCAGCTGCTTCCTTGAGAGAAAAGGATTGTTAAACAGGTCCAGGTTAATAATGAAATATGGCAAGAATAGGCCAGAGCTGCCCTTAATATTAGATAAGAAAGAGAGATTATCCCTGAGATAATTGCAATAATACTGACACTTGTAATGGAATAAATGAAAATAGCTTTGAAGACTCTCCAAAAAATACAGAGGGGCAAAAATGATGTCCAAGAATATGGGCATGGATTTATAAGGAGAGTCTAGAATATTAAACACACTAAACATGCATAACTTGGCTAATGACTGAGGAAAGACAGGAAGTCTATGAATATTTGAAGGGTGCAAATGCTGTAGAAGATACAAAATTATTTTAAAAGTACGAAAGGAAAAACCCAACACCATTAGGATTAATGGGACCCGACAAAGAAAGAGAGAAATAAAGTCTGGACATGAAGAAATAGTAAGAATGAGATCTGTATTTTCCAGATTTGTGTCCTAAGGCCAGGGACAGAGCCTGTCAGGTGGAATACAGTATCTGACTACATGAGATCACTCAGCTGGTGACATGCAACACCGTGGACAGAGAGCACCAGAGCACGGCCCGTGGAGATCTCTCCGCCTCTCACTTCTGTTGTTTTGGAGCCACGTAACATGGCTCTGACAGGCACTCACCGAGAAGCTTTCCGTTGTGGCGTCATGCCTAGTAAGAGCAGTGGGCTCTTGGGAAGGTGATTCCTTTACTGAAAGCAGGGCTGCACCAATGAGTTCATAAACTGCACTAAATGGGAGGCATTCGAAACTGGATTTAAAAAACACCCTCTTAAACAAAGGAGGTAATTGAACATAGCAGCCTCCCTGCAGAGGTATATGTAAGCTGCTTTCACTCACCTGCCTGCACTCAATGAGAAATGGGGGTAGGATCAGCTCTCGGACCAGCCAAAAAGCATATAGGGCTGGGCGTGGTGGCTCACGCCTGTCATCCCAGCACTTGGGAGGCAGAGGCAGGAGGATTGCTGAGTTCGAGGCTTGCCTGGGCTCCGTAGTGAGCTCAGAGCCAGCCTGAACTACAAAGTGAGACCCTGTCTCAAAAGAAAAAAAAAAAAAAGCATAGAGGAAGGCCAGTGGCCGAGAGAGGTGGGATCACCCCTTATCCCCTCGTTGTTGGTATTTTACATCCACTTCACATATCTAGCCCAGATTGTTAGTCTGAATTCCTCGTTCATAGCTCTGCCATGCCCGCCAGTACCTGCGATTCCTGCCTACCTGTGTCTACCTTGTCTTTTGCTCCATATCCATGCTTTTCTGGAACCTGTTTCTTGGTCAGCTATTACCCTACTGTAATACCTACTGAAACTGTGGTGCAATTGATAAAGAGACACTGGTAATTAAACTAGTATGGAGATATATCGATCGATTGATCAATAGATAGATTTGATAATACACTTGCTAAAGGAAGAGAAAATACAGGTAAGTGTACTGAAGCTCTTCAGGAGCTCCCGTCTGCCTTCCCCGTGGCATGGACTCTGCCTGCTTTTGCCTCTCTCTCCAGGGACACTCCCCACCTTGCTCTCCGCCAGGGCCTAAGAGGCGTCGTATCTGGCAGAAAGGGAGCACTCAATCAGCATTTAAAGAAATAAATGAAGCTCACTTATAAAACATTTTTGCAAAGGGGCAGGGAATGAAGAAACATAAGGAGAAGGAGAGTAGGGAATGGAGGTGAAACAAAGGAGATAAAAATAATTTTAAAGTTTTATATATATATATAAGTTATATATAAATTTAAAAGTTATATATATAACAATGCTTAAAAGTTATATATATATATAACTTAAAAGTTGTATATATATATGTATAAGTTGTATATATATATATATATATATATATATATATATATATACACACACAACTTCCTACAATGAATGTAATCATTATGTGCTGAAAAAATACAAATAAGAACTAAAATTTTAGGAATGTATTCATTCTTTAAATGACTAAAAGTTAAAGGTGCCTGAGTCTGCTGGCCTGGCTGAGTCTCACTCACCCCTGACATCGCATGCTTAAATTTGGGGGTTTGTTTCCTGGCCCCACCCCCCACCACACACACTGGAGAGGTCCTGGCTGGCATGCTGACACATACCTGCCCTTAAAGAGCATTGCTTTGCAGAGAGTAGTAGTTACCCCACGTTCACCATGTTGGAATGAAGTAGAGTCTGGAATTAGCTTCCATAAAACCCTGGTTTTTCACATGGCATCAGGCAAAACGATGGAAGTGTGTGGTCAGCTCTGGGGTTTTCTGAGTCAGCGAGTCAGTGCTCCAGAGCCTGGGTCTCCCCAGTCCTCCTCCTTCCCAAGTGCTGCTGGGATCCATCATAACTCTCAGCAGAGCATATTCTGCTTATAAAAACAAACTGCATTTATTTTGGTAAATCTCTTCTCTTCTTCTAGAGGCCCATTTGTTCTCCCAGAAACAAACGGGTTATTGAACTTTTCAGTAGGAATTCTGGCTGCCATCACATCTTCAGCTGTTCATTAAAAATGTGCTGTATGGAAAACCACTGAAGATCATTACAGCTGTAGTCGGAAGCCAGAGTGCCAGGGTAATGAAAAACAATTCTGTAGTTCCCCACGCTCTGTTAGTTGTGTTTGTCATAAATGAGTTGTGGAGATTTGGAGTGAATGATCCATATCATATTGAACTGTCCTTTTTTAACGCTGACAATTGAAGGTGACCGAGAAGCAGGGCCAGTGTCAGACTGTATCTGATTGGAAACCTTCCCTTATTAACGTCTGATGTTGACTCATATTACTTGATGAAATTAGGACCACAGGAGAAAGGATTTTATTACACAAAATGAGCTGGTTGAGCTGTCTTCCATTTCAGTGTTTTTTTAACCTCACCCCATCCCTAACTCTGTGGCAGAAGGAGCCCGGCAGAGCAGGGATTTTGAGTAAGGCAGGTCTGTGCACAAACAAAGTAAAAGCAGTAATGTACGAATAGTGAAGGAAATTGAATCCATACGGCCTTTTATGTCACATATGTTAAAGGAACTCTAGGGTGCTGCTGTGAAACCAGAGGGCCGGGGGACCTCTGGGAGGTCACCTTGACCCCAGGTCTCTTGGAAGACCTGCCCTGATCCCAGATCCGGAATCTGAGGCCTCGTCCTGCACGGAAAGGATATGGTGGGAGAGAAGCACCTCCCTTCTCCCCCCCTCCTGGCCCAGGTGTCTTTGGCTTCCCCAGCTTATAAAAGCTCTCTTAGAAGATCTCATTAAAAGTATGAGTTGTTTGCCAGGCGTGGTGGCTCACGCCTGTCATCCCAGCACTCGGGAGGCAGAGACAGGAAGATTGCTGAGTTCGAAACTTGCCTGGGCTACATAGTGAGCTCAGAGCCAGCCTGAACTACAAAGCGAGACCCTGTCTCAAAAAAAAAAAAAAAAAAAAGTATGAGTTGTTAGATAAGATACTATTTCCAAAAGATTTGAATGAAGGAAAGGAAGTTTTATTCTAGTTAGGCTCCTTCTCTCCAGATGGTTATCACTTCTGGGTAAGAGTAACAGGAATAAATAAAGGAAAGCAAAAAACCTCAGTAAGATATTCCTGAACCATGGAAGGTAAAACTGCAGACATTCCAACAAATAGACAAGAAAATAAACATGCTTTTGATAAATAAAATATGGCTAGTGCTCACAAAATGATTTTTATGAAGTAAATGTTAGTAACAGAAATTAAAGTTTCATAGTCTTATTTCTGGAAACTCAAAGACAAGCCAGTTTAGTTGATTTTTGTTTGTTTGTTTTTCGTTGCTTTGTGAACTTAACAGTAAATTAACACTGGTAGTAGCTACCCAGTTTCTGAATGACTAGTTGCATATTTCACAAAACTCACGATTTTAGGAAAGGCTTAACAACAAAAAAAGGAGGTCCAGAAACTTCATCTGGAATACATCACAAACCAGTACCCACAGTTTTATTTATTTTCTGTAAAACCCACTTTTAAAAATACAATTTTAGGGAATACATGCTGTCATCTTCAGTTTTTAAGGATGAAGAAATGGCAGACTTGAGCTGTCCAGTACCTAATTAATTCCTGGATCTTTTATAGTCTTTGATTCAGTTGGCTCTGGGATGTTGTGATTCAGCAGAATTTAGAGGATAAAGATCCTATTCTTGACACAAGTATGATACTGCCAACATTAGTTGCTTTACTTTTCATCTTCTTTCCATTCTATCTTCCTCAGTTTTGACCATCTCCACTTAGGACTTGCACTAAGATCCTCTTATTGAGATAGGAGGTGATTGCTATCTGCCTTTTTGAGTGTCTCCTTGTGTGCGTCCTCAGCCCACATACAGTCTACTTGTTTTTCTTAATAATATTTAAACTTCTACACAAATTCACTATGGAATTTTATACACTTAATACATCCCCATCCTAGGAACACTTGGAAGTAAGAAGAACCACTAATGTTGTACAAGGTCTTTTTGTACCTATAGGGAATTTTATCATTGGGCATGAATGTGAATTCAACATCATCACATGGGTTAGCTTTCATTTATCACCCCTTAGTTTATCGTATCAGATTATTAGAACTGGAAAGGTCCTTGCAAGCTTCCACTGTATGTATAATTTTTCAGATCAGGAATACTGAAACCAAGATAGTTGAACTAATGCCTAGGTCATTTAAAGTGTATGATTAATCAAGTCTAGACCTCAAATTCTGATTGTGAATCTAGTGCTTTTTCTACCACAGCACACTAGTGATTCCAACCTGCACTATTTCAGATCTCAAGTGTTTCAGTGGCACTAAGAGACTCACTCAGACACAGAATTCCTGGATAAGTAGAGAGTGGTAGAAAGGGCACGGCCATGTTAACACAAAATCCACACTATCATATCTACAGTGCAGGATGTCTGGTGGTGTTAATATAGTATACACTACCTAGATGGTGCTACAAAGAAAATTTGGCACAGAGATGATTTGTGAAATATTCTGTGCCAAGAAAATGTATATGTATATATAACCATCTTATTCGTGTGCATACATTTTTGGACTACAATTTCCACTAGCAAATCTTCCAGGAATGTCTATGAAGAAAAGGGGAATAAACAGGGTTAGAAAGCTGACAATGGATAGTAGGTTAAAAAAAAAAGTGAAAAAATTACACAGTAAGTACACCAGGATTCCACTGCAGCATCAAAAATTATATTAATATAAAAGAACTTCTGGAAACTGTGATGAGGCCCTTGGGAGAATATCCTTTAAAGAGTCCATTCATATGCTGTATTTTGTTGATACCAAACATCTGGCTGGTGAGAAAACTAGTCAATCAACCAGATGTTAGTCTACCCCCTGCCAAACATCTGGGCAATTGATGGGAACCTCCCCTTGCCATTAGGGAACATGGCCACAATGATCCAGACGTGTAACCACAGCATGAAGTCACAGCATGAGAATGACGGATACCTTGCTCCTCCAGGGTCCCCAGAGTGGGACATTTTTCAGGTCTGTGTGGACCAATTCAACATCGCCTTAGCCTAGGATTTGTTGGCTGTTTATTGTTCTGAGACACTTTGATGCCAGCACATTTTTTTTAATCCCTACTTCATGACGACCAGAGACCTGAGTTGAAAAAGAACACCTTATTGACATTCGAGAGTAGAAGGCCATTGGCTGGAAGCTACACTGCTTTGCTCCCAAACTGCCATTACGTGACCTTCCTCTGCTCTTTCAGTTGCTGTGAGGGAAAAGGCACCGACACTTTTTTGGCACTGATACAGAGATTTATAATGAGAAGAGAACTTGGCTCCATTATAAGCCATAATCCATCAGACAAAACAAAATAATTTAATGGGCACTCTCTTAATTATACAATTTGAAAGATAGAGATGTAGAAGACAATAGCAGAAAGTATGACAAGGTCATTTCTTGAGAATCTTGACTTTGGAAGCCCTCCTGGTAGTCCAGCCTCTCCAAGGGTTAGAGATGAAAATCAGCACTTACCAATATTTTCTTCATTAATTCTAATCAAATCCAGGGCCCTGGGGACATTGGAGTGGAAGCAAACAAGAAGAGGGAAGTAAAGGACTTTATTATCTTGTGTACTGAAGAATAACAGGAGAACTATGGCATTTGCAATTTATTAGGGGGTCTCTGGAGGAAGAGCACTAGCAGTCAGCCCTGGGCCACGCCTCAGTCACGAACACTGCACGGCCGGCTCTAGGAAAGAAAAGAGATTGCAGAAACTGTTCTGCTAAAGAGGAGAGTGCTCCTCTCCTAGCATGTCTTCCTTGCTTACGACGGTAACACTGACGGCTCACACGTATCCAGAACTCTAGTTTTCCGAGTGCTTTCCACAGAGGGACGCTTTCAAGCTTTACTCTTCATAAGGCACAGTGGAAAGGAATAGGAACAGGAAAATGACAAGCCAAATTATACTCTCTGCCTATTGCCTTCCAGTTGCTTCGTTAAGCACTTTCCCAAGGCATGATATTCAGCGCGTACAAATCGATGCAGGTGTGTGTTTATTTACCTGTTATTTAAGAAAAGGCTGGGCCCAGAAAGGTTATTAACATATCCAAAGTCACCCAGCCATAAAGGGCTAAGTTGAATTTGAACCCAAGTCTTTCATAAATCCCAAGCTTTATTATATTCATAATGAGTTACCAAAACAAACCAAAAATCAAACAACAAACCCACCATTGTAGGGCTAACAAGTCGTAATTTATTTAATTACATTAAATTATTATATATATTAAATAATAAAATAATTATATATAAACATAAATTATATATAAGGCATCCACATTCAAAATCAGGACAGCCCACACACCAGCACTGGCCCACGCTATCTTTGCAATAAAACTAAGAAGAATTCATTTGTGTGACATACATTTCGTCATCTA
This sequence comes from Thryonomys swinderianus, assembly GCA_004025085.1. NCBI lineage: Eukaryota > Metazoa > Chordata > Mammalia > Rodentia > Thryonomyidae > Thryonomys > Thryonomys swinderianus. Next base: position 27,076 of record PVIC010005115.1, read on the forward strand.
CTGAAAATATGTAGAACTTCCATGTAATTAGTGCTATATACTGTACTAAGAAACAAAAAGAAGTATAATGTCCCTATTTTTAAGAAATCTGTGTTTTCATTAAACAAAGTAATGGATGTCAAGGGTATGGTAGTACAGCAGTATTTATTATTTGAATTTTATAAATTGACATGAGGAACTACTACACATAGAATAAGATGGAATGTAGCTATTAAGTTGTTCATACAGATAATAAATACTATAGTCATCTGCTGGATAAGCTCAAACAGAACAGGAAGGAGACTTGAGGAGGAGGAATCTAATTTTTTTAAGCTTTATCCCGAGAGTCTCTCTAGGGTAAAATTAAAGGTGGTCCAGAACAGATCACCTTCTGTAGTTAAGAAATCCATAGCAAGTCTATGAGAGCAGTATTAATACCCTTATTTTACAGATGAGGAAACTAAGCCCAAGGCAGAGCTTAAACCAAATCTCTCTGATTTAAAAGCCAACCTCTTTCTCATAATGGTCTAGAATTTAAAAGATGAGAAGAAAACAAGAATATATTTTATTTGAGAATTTCTGAAAATCTTGGAAGAGGAACGAGTCGCATTTATTACACAGCATGATGAACTAGGTTTGAACAAAGAGCTACAATTTTGGAAAATAATGTGAACAGTTAGATCAGAGGCAGATTATGGAAGTTCTTAAAAGGAAAGAATGAAATTTGTCATAGGAATTGGGAAGCTATCGCTAATTCTTAACCAGGATCTTAACTTGATGGGAGTAACAACATTTCACAGAAGAGACTGGAGTGAGGAAATATAGGAGTTAAAGAAACTAGTTTTTTTGTTTTGTTTTGTTTGTTTGTTTGTTTTAAGACAGGGTCTCGCTTTGTAGTTCAGGCTGACCCTGAACTCACTATGTAGCCCAGGCAAGTCTCGAACTCAGCAATCCTCCTGTCTCTGCCTCCCAAGTGCTGGGATGACAGGCGTGAGCCACCATGCCCTGCACTGTGGTATGTGGTATTGATTGCTGGTGGGAATGAGTCACCACGCCCAGCATTCTATGTGGTTACCGGGGATCGAACTCAGGGCCTTGCGCTTGCCAGGCAGGTGCTGGAACCACTGAGCTAAATCTCCAGCCCTAGAGAAACTAGTTTTAAGCTCAATGTGATGATAAATTCTTCTTAATTAAGAGAGAAATACACATAGGACAGAGTTGGCTACAGGTAATGCAGAGTCAGCCCAGATATGTACTGGCCAAATTTCAGAGGGAGGTTTAGAGCAGCTTAACTCAGATTTATTGAGTTACCCCTTTTAGGTGTAGTTTTGTTTAAATTTTTTTCTTATAGAAAAAATAAATAACTTAGACTCATTTTTCTTGGATTTATTTGTAAGTCTAAACCATAAGTGAAAACGTATGGCTCTGTCTTAAGGGAAGGAGTGTCTGAGCACTGATTAATATATGCAACGACTTGGAGCAAATTGCAAAAACTTCCCCCGAAGTTTCTCTTTTCATTATCTCACTTATTGTGAATGGCCTGGACAGACCCTTACAATTGTGTCTCAGAGAATATCCACTATTCCCTCCCCAAAATGCTCTTTCATCTCACCCTAGCTCTGAAGCCAAACATTGCCTTCTGCCCCTCAACTGCATGAATTTCATAACTCCAAGAACATCTTTTCATTTTGTACTCACGTGATCAAATGCCAATCATAAATCAGCTCAGCGCCCCCCCCCCCCACCGCCATGTATTTAACAAAGTCCATTGCTATCTTCTTCCCAAATGCTCTCTTCACCTGAGCCTGGTTACAACACTTTCTCCTGAGCGTCAGGTACGTTAGAGGCTTTTCCCCATCTTCCTGACCATTATGGGATGAAATACAGGGCTCAGACTTCCAGTCTCTTCTCTTTTCCTCCACACATTTTGCCTAGTAATTTCAGTCAGTTCTGTAGTTCCAAATACATTCTACATGCTGATGATGCCCAAATTTGTCCTTCTGAAATAAATTCTACCTTGAACTCCAGACCAACTGGTAAAACTGTTAACGTCTTTCCTGGGATGACTAAAAGTTCTCTCAAACTTAACACGTCACAAATCATAATTTAAATACCCCTCAAATATATTCCCTGTGCTTTATTATCTCAATAAGTGGAAGCTTCATTTTACCAGATGTTCTAGCACAAACTCTTAGAATCATTTATCTGGAATCATACTCTGCTCTCCCATACCACACCCACTGTATTAGCAAATACTGTTGGATCTACCTGTAGAACCAATGCAAACTTGCTCCCTCCTCCCGCTGCAGGGAATTGTCCTCCAGATGAACGCACCACTCATTTCCGCTCTTACTTCCGGTCTCCGCTCCATGCCACCTTCTCTGAGATCGTTCTCAACCTAACGCGCAATTGTTCCACCTCCAAGTGTTACTCTGTATCCTTTCTCACTCCTCCTGAAGCACCTACTCTCACCCACTCCAGCAGTCTTTCCTGATGCTCTGCACACATGCCCTTGACCACATCTTCGGCCTTCGCTGGCGATCAGCACAGACATTGCCCTAGAGCCACTGGCTTTCCTTTTCTCTTGGCCACTGCTATCCACGCTGGTAGTCGACTCGCTGGTGCACCTTCACTGACATTTGTCTTTGCTGTGCCTCATGAGATGACCTCCGAAATAAATTACCTACAGCCAAGTCCTCATCCTGGTGTCAGCATTTAGAGAAACCTAAACTCAAACATGTCCGGTATCTGTATCTCCTCTACAGTGAAAACCTCCGAAGAATAACAGAATTGCTTTGGTCACCACTGCCTCCCAGAATCTACAATCCTGGCACACAGAAACACTCCATCACTTGTTATGGAATGAAAACATGAATGAATGAACTTGAGTTTCATTTACATTTGATTTATTCACACTGGTCTGCCTACCACTGAGCTGTGCCTCATGAGTTGGAAGTTCTGCGCTGTTAACTTGACAGAGACGACACATGAAAAGTGAGATGGGAAAAGCTGGGAAAAGGAAAAACAAGTGAACATTTCTTTTTCATATCTTCCAAGATCCACAGGAGCAGCTCTGAGAAATGATATTCAATCTGCAGTGAGGGTCAGAGACAGGGAGGTTCACTGAACAGGGATCACCCCAAAGCTTCCATGTCCAGTGTGGCCATGGGCCAGTCACTGAGGCTTAGTGGAAAAAGCAGAGAAGGACCCTCAGACAAAAGCTTTACTCTCTGGCAATGTCTTTTGTGTGTGTAGCTATTGGGAATATTTTTAGCAGCATCTGAATCACTGCCTGCTTTGCAGGGCTTCTGTGGTCTGCTGGTCACTAAGAAGAAATGGGAGGAGTCAGTGGACATACTGACCTGAACAGACATCCCCTTGCCTTGGACAGACCTGTCGTACCCAGTAATGAAGAAGGAAGGACTCCAACCAAGTGATGAAGAGAAAAGCTCACTGAGATCCTCTAGGGGCAGAAATCTTTGCAGAGAACCTCTCTAATTAAAAAAGGCTCCTTGGGTCCCACAGGCCCCATCAGTGTACCTTTGCCTTTATGCACATGACTGGTGAGAAAGTCAGCAATGTCATTTCCTAGAAATTTCAGAACAACATCTCCAGTGACAACCATGAGGTCCAGAATAGAGGAGCAAACAGTGTTACTGCCAAGTTCAGTCACCAGCACTCACTGGTGCTACTGAAGAGTGCAGCCCTGGATGGCTTTCTCCACAGGATCACATCTCAGCTTCAAAGTTCAGGAAATTAGCCAAATGGGATTCAATGGAATTGAATCAAATTGTGACAATTTTCCTAGCACATGCAGCGCTTGATCCATGCTTGGCCATGTGCCGAAGTGAACCTCAGCCCTGCACCAGCTCTAACCTGTGTGAGGCATGCTGCTGCTTCCTAGAGTTCCATCTTTCCTAGGGTTCAAAGTTTTCCTCATTGACAAGGGAACAGGAGCTGACCAGGGAGCACATCTGAGCATCTCTCAGACACATGAGCAAAGGTGCTTGTGTCCCTAGGGTGGGGGTGGGGCAATGCCCAGCTCCACACCGTGTGTTGCCCATCTACAAAGCTCCACCTGTGCAGATGGGCTGGAGGCCTTCTCTTCTCTCCTTCTCCATAACTCTGTCCCACAGTAGGGTTTCACAAGGCTCCCATAAATACCCTTGGCTAATGACATCAACGATGTTATGTCTCTCGTTCCTCTCCCTCAGAGTCTGACTTCATCCCTAGTTCCTTTGCACTCGACAAGGGGGGAACAGGAGTGGTGGGGCATAGATATTGGTGACTTTCCACCACCAGATACCGAAAGGCTCCTGTGAAGAGGGTCTTTCATGTTCAGTAGAGGAATAGCCTTGGTTTGGTACAGGGACCAAAGCACCTAAGAATGACTACCCA
>PVIC010005115.1:31552-59405 GCA_004025085.1 Thryonomys swinderianus
AAAAAAAAAAAAAAAAAAAAAAAAAGAATGACTACCCAACTGGCCATACTTCCAAAGATGTTACACAGATTTAACACCATCCCCATCAAAATATTGACACCATTCCTCACAAAATATAGAAAACAGTCCTACAATTCACATGGAAGCAGAGAAGACCCAGAGATGCAAAAACAATCCTAGGTAACAAGGGTAAAGTAGGAGGCATCACAATGTTAGAGTCTAAGGCATATTACAAAATTATAGTAATAAAAAAGCATTACATTGGCACAAAAACAGAAATACACCTCAATGGAAGCAAACAGAAGATGCTGAAACAGCCCTAAGCAGCTGTTAGCTCTCTGAGCTTTGACTAAGGAGCCAAAAACAAACATTGGAAGAATGATACCTTCTTTAATAAATGGTCCTAGGAAACTGTCTATCCACATACAGAAAATTGAATCTAGATCTGTATCTCTCACCAGGTACAAAAATATAATCAAAATAAACCAAAGTCTAAGTATTAAAACAGAAACACTGAATCTTCTGGAAGATAAAATAGGTGCAATTCTTGAACACATAGACATAGGTAAGGAATTTCTGAACAGAATTCCAGTTATGCAATGACATCAAAAAACCAACAAATGGGGTCCGGAGATTTAGCTCAGTAGTTCCAGTGCCTGCCTTGCAAGGGCAAGGTCCTGAGTTCAATCCCGGCAACCACATACAACAATGCTGGGCGTGGTAACTCACGCCCACCAGCAATCAGTACCAGTACCACAGTGCTGGGCGTGGTGGTTTAGGCCTGTAATCCAAGCACTCAGGAGGCGGAGACAGGAGGATTGCTGAATTCAAGGTTTGCCTGGGCTATATAGTGAGCTCAGGGCCAGCCTGAACTACAAAGTGAGACCCTGTCTAAAAAAAAAAAAAAAAAGGGGGATCATATCAAATTAAGTAGCATCTGCACAACAACCACTAGAGTGAACAGATAACTATGAAATGGAAAAAAAATCCCACTCTTCCTTGGACAGAGGATTAATTAATATCCAGAATATATAAAGAACTCTAAAAATAGACCTCCTATTAAAAAGACTCAATTTAAAATGAACAACCTAAATGAATGGACACTTCTCAGAGGAAGTACAAGTGGCCAACAAATGTGTGAACAATGCTCAGCGTTGCTGGCCATTAGAAAAATACCAATTAAAATAACACAGATTCCATCCTGTTCCAGAAAGAAAGGCTATCAAGAAATCAAACAATAAAGAATACTAGAAAGTATGTAGCTGAAAAGAAACCCTTCTACACTGTTGGTAGAAATATAAACTATAGCCATTACATATATCAGTATGGGGATTCCTCAAAAGACTAAAAACAGAAGTTCCATTTGACCCAGCTATTTCCCTTCTCAGTGTTTCCAAAATGAGGTAAGGCACCATATTACTGCAGTACATGCATACTCATCATTACAGCCACACAATTCCTAACAGCTAAATATTGGAAGAGACTTAGATATCCACAAACAGATGAATGGATAAAGTGTGGTGTCTGTACTCGTGGCCTACAACTCTGCTATGAAGAAAGATACATGAATCACTTGTAGGAAAGTGGATGTACTCTGAGACTATTATAATGTTGAGTGAAATAAATCAAATACATGTGTTAAATGTTGCATGGTTTCTCTCATATGAGAAATCCAAAATATAAATAAAAGCAAAATAAAAGATAGATAATAAGAAAGAGGAGTGCCGGACGTGGTAGCTCACGCCTGTCATCCCAGCACTTGGGAGGCAGAGACAGGAGGATTGCTGAGTTCGAGGCTTGCCTAGGCTACATAGTGAGCTCAGAGCCAGCCTGAACTACAAAGTGAGACCCTGTCTCAAAAAAAAAAAAAAAAAAAGAAAGGGGAGGAGAGATCTTTTACAAATGGAAAATAAACCAAAAGTAGGGGGAAATGGTTAGAAGAGACTTGAGATGTGTTATGTACATGTCCCAGCTCCCCAAGACGAATGCAATTCTTATATAGTGGAGACGTGTACTAATAAAAAAAATTAAATTGAAAAAAACCAATCAGAAAGAAAGAGGTGGCAAAGAAGCCACGTTTATTGGACACCACCGAATGCAGGGCTGCTCATTTAGTTCCTTGAACAGCTCTGTGAAGTTCAAGATGAGAGCTATCTGTCTCTTGTTTTGGACTCAGAGCGTTAAGAAACTCCACCAAATTGTACTGTGTGTGCACCTCCCACCTCCCTCTGCTGCTTACAAAACACAGGTTGGCAAAGATCCTTCCCCTCACTGTGAACCGCAAGCCACCCGCAGAAGGTCAGTTCGCCTGAGGCTGCGGGCATCCTGCTGAAGCTTCCGACGCCACTGCCTGGTAAGCAGACGCATCCTCGGCCTGTGAGTGGGTGCGAATGTGCACGTGCTGGGTAACTGTCTCCGCTCGCACTGGGGACGAGCTCCTGGAGGACCAGAGAAGCGCCCACTCCGGGGCCCGGACCACTGACAGACACAGCCTAAATACTGTACTCGATTTGCCGTCCTGGGAGAATCAGGAGAGCGGAGCGAATGGTGACTTCTCCACCTGCAGACTGACCGGGGACACGTCTACAGCACCCTCAGAAAAGGAGCCAAAACCCATCTCTGACGGTGGAGAGGCCAGTCTGAAGGAGAGCCAGAGTTTTTAAAGCTCCTCCCTGGCCTCCTCCAGGAGCTCTCTCCCAGTGTGCTGCATCCTCACTGGCATCTGTCACTCACTGCCACACATCGCCCTTTACGCTGGTGGAAATACAGACTCCAGTGCCAAGGCCTCTGCTGGCACCATGACATCCACCTCTACGGGCAATGGGAGTTTAAAGGAGTCAGCCCTCTGCCCTGCAGGTTCCTCACTTCGGCAAGAAACAAGGACCCGAAGAGAATGGAGCGAGAGAGTGGAGGAAAGTTAGCCCACACACGCTCCATTCGTGACCTAGGCTACTGCTCTTAGAATGGGAATGCTATAGTGTCTGAGGAAAATAAAGACACATAGTAAAGACAACAAAGCCTCTCCATATCATTCCTCACACAAATAAGTGCTGCTTATTGGAAATCCAGGGCCTCACGACTGTCTGTGGCTTTGAAGCAACATCCCTGAGTCAGTTTTGTGGCATCTCCCAGTATGGCTGAAGTCACGGGCCTCAAATCCCAGACACCAGAGCCCAGTGAAAAATCAGAAGTGGGAATGGAGTGAGTGGTTCAGTAAGTGTGTGGCCCAGTGCACATGGCTTCACTCCTCTGCTGATGAGGCCCAGGCCTTGGCCACTCCCTCGTGGGCTGTCCACTCACTGCCTCTCTCTGGGGCAAAGGCTGAGGCACAACCACGAGGAGGATGTTAGCTCAGACCCGGCTTTTATCCAGGTGTCTTGGACACTGACCAAGGTCTCAGGTCCTTTGGGACTACAATAGGCCTGGTGTGTGAACGGAGCAAGACAGTACAGAAGAAGCAACGAACATGGCTACTGTCCCTTGAACAAATTCAGATAGGAGAAGGTGATGGACAGAAATCAGAAAGTGGGTCAAATCACCACCCTGCCCACTGACTGGCTGCTGGAGTCTCTTGAGTCTCAGTGTTTTCATCTATGAAATGAAGTAGCTGAGCTCCAGCTCTATAGAACCTTTCACTTATGCAATTTTATGAGTCAAGGCAAAAAAGAATGAAAAGATTTTGAAGATGAAAGAATAAGCTAGTTTCTAAATAAATATGTAGACCTCCTAGGATTTCTTGTGCTACATTATTAGAGTCTATCTATTGAAAGACAGACGTTGCCTTGATCTTCAGTTTATAATGCTGACATGATATTAAGAATTGATTAAACTGCAACACAGAGTAATGTTGAGTTAGAACGTAGCCTGGACTAGAAATCAGATGACCGAATTTGAATCTTCTCTGAGCATCAGCGTCTCCTTTCGCAATCACAGAAGTGGATACATTTTGCAGTCTGGAAACCTTTATACAAACACAAGATTTCAGTATCATAAATATCATTCTTTTTGTTGTGGGCTCCTCACCAAAGTTCTCCACAACGTTACAAACAACTCTGGACTATAATGTGTCCCTGTTACCATTCCATTTGAATTCAGCCTAAATGCAGTGTATGGAGCTCTATCTATGTAACCCTGCACTAATAACCCAACTGGAGCCGCTGGTATAACATGGCACAATGGATCCATACTTGGATACTTGTGGAGAGAAGAGCAGCTACAATTTGTGGAATAGGAAGCTGCCATGTGAGTACAGGAGTCCACAGAACTCCTATCTGATCTGGGCCCATTGAGAGGTGTTCTGTAGCCCAGGTCTCCAGAAGGATCTGGTCCTAATAGGACTTAGACAAACAAATCAAGGTGGTCTGGCCAATGAGCACTAGGCTATTAAATAGCATAATCAAAACATCAGCCCTATATCCTCCTATCTTCAGCCAAGATGTCAGTTTATAAGCTAAAGAAGTCTTATTGTGGAGGTCAGGAGCCCTACAGTGCATACATTTAGGGAGCTGAGTGTGTCATCGTAAGCCTCCCCAGAGTCCTTTGCTGTGCTACCCATGGAAGACCTGCTCTCCTGTCCAGGAAGTGAGGCAGCTCATCATGTGGCTACAGTGCAGGCTGGTTCTCCTGAGTCAAAAACAGGACTCAAAACCAAACCAAGGCTACATACACGTTACATTTACAAGCCAGGGAGCTAGCCGAAGCCAACTCCTAAGGCCAAGAAAGCAATTTAAGCACTATAAGCCACACAAGGCAAAATCAAGAGCCAAGGAAACGAATCCAGGAACTGAATCGCCAAACCAATAGAACATTTAGAGTCAGCTGAGCCCAAAAGCTGGTTGGAAAGTTTGTATCATCATGGACAGTGAAACTCTAGGAGGAAAAGCAGTCAGAGAGCAAGAGGGTCATCTGTGTGCTAAGCAGCCCTGGGCTGTCATCCAGTCCTGCCATTTGTGAGTGAGGACAACACCGTAACAAGAAAACCAGAAAAGAATGCCACTTCATGACCAGCTCCACATTCATACTTCCTTTCACAGCTAAGGCATATTGCTCCTTAGACTGGAAGGAAATGCACAGAAATGCTGTCAGAGGGAATGAGTAAGATTTTATTTTGTTGCCGTCTATCAAGCTCACTAAAATGGTCTCTTACAGATAGGAACTATTTTGAAGAGTGAGTTAAGCGTATAGACATTGTAGTCACAGCTAGATAACTGGAGTGGATTCTTCTCTAAGGCGCTATGAGCAGCTCGCATGTGCCTTCCAGCATAACTACACAAGGCCTTGGCTCCCGTGGTGTTGCTGCCATCAGCTGGGGAGGCTGCCCAGACTTACACTCTGAGGTTAGCATGACTTTTTCTCCAGATTAAACCCAAGGACATCATCTCCTTTTGTGTGCACACTCCTGTCCCTGGATTGTCTCTGACACTCTAGAGTGAGAAGAATGAGAACGAGGAGGAATCAAGCATGTGACATCAGCATGGGCAGGAGCCCCCCCCAGCATCACTGAATAAATTCCTCTACCTGTACAATGGCTCTATTTCCCTGCCAACCCAAAGCACAACTCAGAAATAGAGAAGACCCCGAAAAGCCATTTTCTCATTCAGAATCCATTAACTGGGCATGTACAATTAGTGTGTGAACACATTTTTTTTTAAATACTAACCATCAATGAGAGTGTTATTGGATTTTTACACTTGCTTATGCAGAAGTTTGTAATACTGCACCAAACCCAACCTAGTTGAAAGCCTAGAAATATACCAAACAAAGGCATCTATATACACACACACACTCAACCATTAGTCCACCACCTCAGTTCAATTAGCATGTTATAAGCCACCCAGTTCATATCTTGTGTCATATGCTTTCTACACACTCTTCTGTCCTCCAGTACCCAGTGCTAGAGGCAAACCTGAAGTCATTCTCAAGATAGAATAATCTTCATTTTAGCAGAGGCAAACCTGAAGTCATTCTCAAGATAGAATAATCTTCATTTTAGCATTTGCATAGGCTTCTGCTATTTAACTGTGCATGAAACCAGGTGGCCCTTTTTACTAGGTCCTTACCTGCTGTGTATGTGTGACTGATGATGTTTATGAAGTGGCACGCCTACCTCCACTTTTCTGTGGAACTTTTATGGGATTTTACAGAGCCTGGTGACTGTTGGAACACATACGATGCATTATACAACTGGCTATACAAGACCTCAGCAGAGTGGAGAAACACACCATGATATAACCCAGACAGTGTGTCCATGTACTAATTTTTTCTCAGGATTTATTGGAAAGTGTTTTCCTAAATCTCCAATCTAAAGAAAAATCAGTTGAGAAATAGAAAAAAATAGAAAAAGTATTATAATTCTCCTTTGAGAATTATAGTTTAACAATTACTATGGACACATTACTGATTCAAGACATTACTGACTCCAAGTGGCAAGTCAAATGGCCTTTCCAGGAATCAGAAGACAAATACTGTATTGGCCAGGGGTTTGTCTAGAGGATCAGAACTGATAGGTACAGGAGGTGCAGGAGTCTATGATCTGCATCTGTTTGGTGGAGAGCCAGAGAAGACAGAATTTGTTCGGTCCAAGGAGCTGGAAGCCATACAACAAGATGGATCAAGAATGTAGATGTAGCCACAGACCAACACCTGGAAGCTACCTGGATAGTCATGGGTTTGAGTCTGCACTGGGGTTGACAAAATTGGAGTCCAGTATCCATAGATAATGACAGCAAAAGACACTGAAGAAGAATGTGACTTTTTAAACCGGATTCCTTTTTTCCTTTTCTTCCATCCAGGTTACAAGCCTGTTTTTGATGTCACCCACAATCATGTTCGGTCTTTCCCTCTCTGTTTCCATCTTCATGGCAATCATTTCCAGGGAAAACCCCGAAACACACTTAAAACTGTGCTTTACCAATTGGCCAAATGTTTCTTAATCCAGGCAAGTTGACATAGCATGATTAACCATCACAAATATATAGTAAAGAAATGATCAAGATCTCACCTTGACACAGCTGTTGACCATCATGTTGGTAGGTACATGGAACCCTACTTACTAGCTGCTAATGGTGAGTCATCCTCTCATTAAAATAAATGTCAATAAGCTTATATGGATAGTATAATTTGTATGCATTCTGAGTGGCATTTTTAAAAACAGCACATTTTGGAAGAGAATTAAGTTCCTCATTGCTGACTGTTATACTTGATTCTATGTAGCACTATTTCCCTTGCTAAGAAAGACAAATATTATATTATTGGAATACATAAGTACTCAGTGATGTCACTGACATTTTCTAGTGTTTTAATATTTGTTTTACGGTTACTATTAAAGTGTCTTTAATTTTTAAACTGTTACACAGCCATAATAAGAAGTAAGAATGTGAAGAATGGTATATCACATATAAGAATAGCTTGTTATTAAACTATATTTAAAGAATATTATTTTGAGCATTCTTGAAAATGCTTAGGAATTTCTATTTCTTATCTCCAAACCCCAAAGACTAATATCTTTTCAGAATATGTAAATACTAATAGGCATAGTCCTTGATCAAAATAAATTTGGGGTTCTAAGTGGCCTATATGTTCTATGAATAAAGTGTCCTCACACATGTTAATCTTCAAATCTGGAGACCCTGTTCTCCTTTCCTTCTTGACTAGTTTCCTAAGACAGCAGGGGTTAGATTCGTGAACTATGTACTAATGTTTTTTAAAAAACTCAGGCTTGAAATTTCTGTGCACATGTAATACGTGCTTGTATTCACGTACAAACACAGATAAAACTAAAGTCATGAACATCTATTCGGTCTTTTAAAAAGTCTCCTTTGCAAAAAAAAAAAAAAGTCTCCTTTGCCTCTTAATATGAATCACTGTTCAAACAAGGAATACAAGTTTTCATTTCTCACTCAGCCAGCTCTTGGTCTGTACCCCTTAATTTCAAAGGGAGCAGGAATTTCTCAGAGAAGCTCTTTCAAGATTCACAAAGGTGGAAATGCCATGAATCAAACACTGCTGCCTTTAGTGAAGTTAAGTAATAGTGCTGCAAGGTACATTTTCTGTGACCTTGCCAAGCACAAGTCCTGTCCACAGTTTAATAAAATGAAATTTCTCCATTGAGAAGATGAAGAAAGCTGCTAGAACAACTCTCTTTTGAAGTAACTCAAGTGGTCTAGGATAAGATTTAAGGTCTGTTCCCAATCAAGAAACATAAGCAGCCTTCATACTCGGAGGTGAAGCCCAAGGAAAGCTGTTTTTCTAAGCTCACAGCTCTGCAAGGCTGCCTAAAGCTAAGACATCTTGAAAACACTGGAAGAAAGTGGAGAAGATAAATGAACAATGAATCTGAGAAGAAGCTTATTCACCCGTGTTTCCAGACAGTACATACCCTCCAGAGGGAACCTGAAAACCCACCACTGATGGCAGCCTGAGAATGAAACGAGGTAGTCCGCCTGTAGCATGCAGCATTCTCCAATGCCTTCTCTGCAGCCTGTAGATGAACTAAGTTACCCGGGAATAGGAAGATACTGAGCTATTTATACAGGGCAGCTATCTGGAGAGATGGTTCACTCTGGTAGAGTCAATAACCTCATTAAATTTAATTTGAATTCCAAAACTCTTATTAAAGACATTTGCTTATTTTTGTTTTTTAACCCACAGACAACTTTATCCCTGTGTTGTTCAGGATTAGTGAAGTACAAAGGCAAAGGTAGCTTTTATACTTGGAATTTGACTTTTTTAGCTGTCAAGAAAACAGTAAAACCCTAATGGGAGTGTAAAAACCCTTTCTAATGTTTTCACCTACCATGGAGTAGTTGAAAGGAGTTTTGTGTTCTCTGTGTCCAGTTTTTTCAAGGTTTATTACATGGTTCCTAGTTGTTTTACTGGACTTTAAAATAGAGATACCTGAAGTTGAAATATCTTCCTTGGAACGACTTGCTTCAAGTTTTTATTTCCTGTTTTGCTTATTAGCCTGCCCTATGAACTTGGTAGACTAGATACCATGAACTCTGTATGAGGAGAGGGTTTTTATTTGGATTTTTTTTTTCAGGTCTAGAGATTGAACCTAGGGACTTCTCACTGAACTGCAACATTCCTCTTTTTAAATTTTTTTTCTTTAAATTTTGAGACAAGCTCTCACTAAGTCATTAAGTTGCTCAGGCTGAGTTTGGACATGTGATCCTCCTATCTCACCCCTCCCGAGTGTCAGGACAACAACTGTGTGCTTGGGTTGACACCTGGCTTGTCCCTATGTTCTGACAGAGGCCTGACTGACCTTCACAGATCATTTCCTCTAGGTATTCTCTCAACACCTAACGTACATTTCAGTTCTTTGTCTTCTAGTTTTCATGTCTACCATGAGATACACACACACACACACGCACACACAATTTGAACAGTGCAGGTAATTTACTGCTTTTTAACTTCTCCACAAAGTAGTGCAAAATTCTGATCTGATAGAGTCATCACAGAGACTTTACGGTAGAAGAAAAGTGAGGGATTCTAAGCATTCAAGACCATTTGCAAACTACTCCCTGCCAACAATCTGAATCATGTTTTTAATGATAATACTTAAACAAGAGGAATTCCTTTTGACTCACGTAACTTCCTATGAGGAAAAGGTATATGTGAGAGAAAAGATAGAAGACAGGAATGTGTGCCTGAGTCCCATTCTCAGGGCTGCCCAACCCCCGAACGAGGTGTGACCGTCCTTCAGCGTCTGGGTTTCATTCTTCCCCCAGCAAGATGACAGGCTGCAATGAATGATCTCTAAAGTTCTTTTAAACTCTGAAATTTCATGACCATTGTTTTATTTCTTAACAATTTACCATATCTGAAATTGGGATCCTTTTTAAAGACGATCTTAAAACTACTGTAGAACAAAAGACCATCCTTATGTAGCTGTCAATGGCCAAAAGCTTGGTAAGTAAAAGAACACAATGAGGGTGTAGCAACCCTGTTTTTATAATTGGGAAAAGGAACAGAAAGCCAAAGCATTCAATCTGATGGTTACCATGTAAGGACCACTGGACTCAGAAACAGGGTGGTTGGCTGTAGTTTGAACATTTTTCTGTTGAAAAATTCTAGTAACATCAAAAGAATACAAAAATTAAACTTGCAAAATTAGAAAATCACGTGGAAAATATTGGTACATCCATAAAAGATATTGTAACACAAATAATTTTTAATGGCAGACTACCATATTCTGAGGGAAAATACAATCATTGACAAAATGTTGCAGATTAATTCAAAGGAGCCAGCCCTTAAATATGAATATAACTTAGAAAGCCATAAACCAAATTATTTTTTGTATTTACTTTTGTTAATGTGAGTGATAAAAAAGTATGTCTAAGTTAATCCAAAAGAGCTTATATATTACATAATGTAATTTAATGTCATACTACCAATAATATACTTCTTGATCATACAGTAGGTATGCAGTGTGCATGTTCTTTTTTAAAATAAATTTAATTTTATCCTATTCCCCTGTAATATGTCTGTTCTGAGAAATGGAGAGGCACTGACACAGTTACACTGACAATTTACTTCTTACATCTTCATATGTAAAGAAGTACATCTCAAAGCTGTGACTTAAAACAGGTAAAGTACAATATATGTTAATGATATATTAGAGGATTCTTACAGTAACTCCTGGGGTTTTCCCAGAAGCAACCTTGAAGATGCCATTAACTCTTGTTGGAATTCTTCTAAAACATTTTCCTGTGCCCAAGTATGATGGGTCACCACTCATTTTACTAAGTACTTTAATAAGTGATCTGGAGAAAGAACGTCACGTTGCTAATTATGTACTTGGTTCTAGACAACACTAAAACTGAGATGGAACCAGTTCCCTCCTTGCTCCTTGAGTCCCCCCTTCCTAGGGCGAACGGCCTGTGGGCCTCAGGGCTTACCGGGGCCTCTTCCTACAGCCCTGACCCTTCCCCAGAAAGACATGTTCATGCTAGAAACTTAAAACATGTTTCATATGATCTGTGATTTACTTTCCCTCCCAGTTGTAAGACTTGCAATAGAAAAAGGAAAAGAAGAAAACCCTAGTCAGCAATTTGAAACACAGATCTGTGTCTGGAAACTTATAATTCTTAACTCACAGACCTTACTGTGACTTCCCAAATCATAAAATTGTGAACTATTAAAAGTGACTGCTTAGACCAAAGGAAAGAACTGCACATTGGATGTCTACTGTAATAAAAAATAATATTTAGCAATAAGGACCTAACTATATGATTTATAAAGTGGAGGTTTATCTAGGAATTTTTAACTCTAGAGCCTAGGACTTGACTATATTTTCCTTTAGGGTTTGGATTTTGTCCACAAAAATATAGTTTTCATATGACGGTTAAACCTTTCAAAAGATTTTTGTTTGTTATTTATCATTTGCATTAAGCCTTTGGGACTGGAACACAGTGTGCGAAAATTGGTTATTTGTTTGGCCAGCATCTATATTCCCTTCCTACAGAAATAAAATCTTGCTTTCCCTTTGTGGAATCCCATCTCTCCCCACAAATTCTGCCAGTGCTTCTTTGATAAGGACTGACTGAGATAAGCCCTGGTTGACCTGAGTCCCCGCCTTGGCCACAGGGATTACCAGAGATTAGTGCATACCCGAGTCAAAACTGATGAGAACTCTGTAAGAAATTCAGGGAAAAAGAAATGTTCTCTTTTATGGCATTAGTAGAAGCCTCTAAAGTTGTTCCAGCCACCTCGATACTGTGAGGAGGAGCCAGGCTGTGCATGAAGGCAACATGTAAAGGAGGCTGGGCTGACAAATATTTGCTGGCTGTGTTGTTCGAATGCTGAACGTCCAAAGCCAGAACACCCAGATTATTCAATGACACGGCCCAAAGCAGTTTTCTTTCTTTCTTCCTTTCTTCTTTTCTTTCCTTTCTGCTTAAATATGACTTTATCTTGCTTACAACCTATAGTCCTAATATAATGTAGGTATGGAGCATCTAATAATTTAATCTATATTTTCCCCTCTCATTTGTTTTTGAGCATCTTAAGGTATGAATGTTATCCAGACCCTGACAATCAAAGAGGCTAGGACAGAGGCTTGACAACATGTGATAAAATGAAACATGGCGGTCGTAGAAGAAGCTATCAGAAGACAAAGGCAGAGATCAGTTGGTCTGGGAGGGTTGGTGAGGAAGCTCAGCCAGCAAAAGAAAGACATTCTAAGAGGAGATAATAACCAGTGCCAAGTCCCCAAACGATGAGTTGGCTTTTTCTGAAGACCAATGAGAGTCCAACATGTCTTGCACATAGATCTGGGCCAAGCACAGAAGTGTGGTAGAAAGGTGGAATCCTTTATGAATTACAAAAGGCTTCATACTCTGGCCCTTAGTCACCTGGGTGCAAAGGACACCCAGTCAGTCCTGAAGTGTAGAACTATCCAGACAATATCCACAGTGGCCGCATGCGAGAGCTTCCTATGCCTCATCACCCAAAGCCACCTGACTCCTCTAGATCCTGGGTCGACCGGGGGTTGCTCTCTTAACTCAGCCTCCCCTGCTCTGCTGCAAAGAATAGTAATTCTTTGATGCTGACAGATGCCTGTGCTGTTGTACATTTCAAATACTCATCTGTGCTCTAGAAAATGGCTTGGAATTCTCCATAGAGAGTGCAGACAGAAAGGTCAACAATTATGCCAAGTGAATAATGGGCCTGGAGCAATCCTGTCATGCAGCTGCTGCAATGAATTCTCTGAGATCTGCCTGCCAGGTGTCTGTGCCCCTTCCCAGGGGCCCTGGCCAGACGTCTTCAGCCAAGCCTTTACTTAACTAGTATTCCTAGACAGCTGGAAAAGAGCAGAAAACCCGCAGCTCCAGATAGGAGAAAGGTCTCCTTGAGGTTCACTGAAGGTTTCAGGAGCGATCTGTTCTCAGAGGCAGGAACCAAGACTTGAAACTCTACCCAGGGACCAGCCAAGCATCAGTGCATCATCACAAAAATGGGTGAGACCACTTTCTGTTCTGAAGACACCGCTTTGCCATAGCTTTCCCAAGAGCAGGCATGTCAGTCAAGTTGGAAGCATTGTGGGGAAGCTAAGGTGCTGAGGGACGCAAAGCTGACTCGTGCAGTACCCAGGAAAATGAGCAGTCAGCCAGCATGTTTCCGGTGTTGGGCAGTGATCTGAATGCTTCAAGCAGAAAGGAAGAGCACCTCCACACATGCGGCCAGCGGCATCTGTTTAAATCCCATTCTCCGAGCTAGACGGCATTCCAGTCACAGAGGAAACAGAACTAGCAAGGTCAGAGGGTCAAGGGAGGAAAGGAAAGTCTGGATACTAAATTGGTCCAATTTCTACATGGCACCTCCTTCTACTTTGCCAAGGGGAGAGACAAGAGCACTGAGTCTGTAACAGAGATCTCAGTTCCTGCACCAGGGTTTAGAGAGTCTTGGCAAAGCAACAATACAAGAAAGAGCCCATCTTTCTTCAATGTCAATATCTTAATCAGATCATTTTGCTATGATAAAGACTATAGTCATAGCGGATGTGCTTGCTTTGGCAACGTGCCTATCAAAGACACGACGGATGGCTTAAACAGCAGAAATTTATTTCTCAGTCTTGGAGACTGTAAGTCCAAAATCAGGGAGCCCAGTTTGACTCTTTTCCTGACTTGCTAACAGCCACCTTCTCTGTATTTCTTCTCACGGTGCACACATTGGGGAGAGACAGAGACAGCTCATCCTCTTTGACGAGGTCACCAATCCTGTATGATTAGAAAACCACATTAGGACCTCATTAGAGCATGTGTCTAAATAGCCCCCCAAAACCTCACATGGTCAGAGGCAGGGCTTTTTCAGAGATGGCTGAATCTAGCATGTGTGGTGTTGTGATTAAGGGCATGTGGTTACTAAATCTATCCACTGACTCATGGCCCCAGCCTAATCCCAGTAGCCTAGATAGAATATGAAAGAGGCAGAAGAAAAATGGCTGCTAAGGTCCCTTTCTCGCTGGCTTTGCCATCTTCTGTGCACCATGGACTGTGTCTCTTCTTCAGTGCCCATCTGCCATCCACTTGAGCTGGAGCCAGCCGATTGTGGGCTAAAAACTACAAACTGTGAGCTAAATAAGCCTTTTCCCCTTTAACTTTGGGTGTCAGGTATTTTTTTCTCAGAAATGAGAAAAAAAATAAAACAGACCTCATTTTTAGTCTAACTACCTCCAAAAAGACTTATCTTTAATTGTAAATGAGGATCATAACATAAATATGTCAGGAAAAGGGTTAAGAATTCAGTTCATAGCAGTCAGATTTATTTTAAAAATAAAGAGTTATGGAATTGGTTCTTGGGGTATTTATTTCTTCATTTTCATCCAAAGAAACTCAGTTCTCTATGACATACACTATAAATGTCAAATACTTTCTAAGTCAAGAAGGTATGTTTTCTGGTTATACTATGAAGATCTGACAGCTGACCGTAGGGAGTGGGAATTTGTAAGCGATGTCATAGGAGAACAGAAGAGGAAAACACCTATAAAGGTGGGATGGGGTGGGTGGGCAGACGGTATCGAATCCCAAAGACAGACAGCAAGAATCTCCGAATGCTGGTGATGCTGACCACTTCCTCATGGTCACACCAGCCCCGCTCTCCCCCGCCGTGGGCCTGGGTCTCTGTGGCAGGCTCTCAGCAGGAAAGCACGATGTGCATACCTATCCCACAATCCTCTCTGCTGAGCTGAAGATCACTTCCTCTACTGACAGCCTGCTGACCAGTTACTCTCTCTGGATTCTGGTCATGTTTTCTTTCTTTCTTCCCCTTCAATCCAGATATCACAATGGCTTCCTGCCGGTCCTGTCCCTGAAGTACTGCACGGCCTCTTACTGACATCTCTAGGTTCTGACCACACCTTAGAAAACTGTCTTTCTTTTTTAATTGAGTTGATTGGTACATTTTAAGTATACATCAATTTCACACTCACCACTGAGAATTTGTACTTGTACATGATATATCTTGATTCTTATTTTTCCCACCCCCCCCCGGCCTCCCTTCTGCCCCTCTGCCCCCCCATCCAAGTTTGAAAGACAACATACAAGTTAGAATAGTGTCTGGAAAGAAAAGATAATACGGAATAGCAAATTTGTGCTACTCTCCCGAGCCACCACTTTTCTGGGTTGATCACAGCATGGTCTGCCATGCTGTGTCCCGCGGCAAACTGCTTCTTCACTAAGGAAAGCCTACTGCCAGTGCCAACAAGTTCAGTACCAATTTCTGAGAGGGGAACTCCCTGGCTGAGGAACTGTACTGCAAGTGTTGTGGGCTTGCTGGGACCTTCTGAAAGATCAAATTTTGCTCTGAGGGATCCAGAACCTCCATTTTCTGATTTTTCTGAAACACCAGACAATTTCCAAAAGGCATTCATTTGTTCTACATTCCATCCTGCAGGGGGAAGGGACTGCATATTTGTGACTCTTCCATCCACTGGTGCTATCACCTATGTATCAGAAAGCACACTAGGAGGAAGTTTTGTTTCCTTTTTGAGCTTTTTACCTTCTGATTCCTTTCCCTTCTTAGCTTTCCCCTGCTCACCCCCAGGTTCCCTTCTCCTTTGAAGATTTTCTTCCTATTTCATGATACCTATTACACATTTTGACCCTCATTTACACTTTCAGTTTCTCACACTGGAAAAATGATATGGTATTTACACATGTGTGTGCTATTTATTTCATTTATGAACATGGCCTCAATGTGCAATGATTTAACTGTGTCTCTAATTCATCCTTCCTTATTGCTGAGTAGTACTCTATTTTATTTCTTTTTAAAATAACACATCTTCTTTATCCAGTCTCTAACTGATGGGCATCTGAACTGAGAAAACCCTTTGAGGACTCATTTCTCAAGACTGTGACCTTCTCAGTCACACAGGGCCTTGCACTTTAAATGGCCGGCACTTGCTGTTAACAGCCTTGTAACTTAATAATTGGGATTGTGGGCTCTACAATTTCATTTTGCAGCAGATTACACAAACCATACCTTGCCCCTGGATCCCTTCGAAAAACTCTCTTTATGTACCCTGCTAAGCACAGTGTCTGCTTCCTACCAGGACTCCAGCTTCTACAGCTTCCTGTGAGGAGAAAAGGGAACTCCAGAGTAACTGGCTTCCTTAACAGGTGCCAAAGCTTTTCTTTGAGAAAGAGGTGATCTCAGGGAAGACACAAGCGTTCTAACTGCACCTCCTGACTCTTTTTTCAGCTCCTGAGGCTGGAGCTGAAATCCAGGCCAGGAAGGCAGCAAACTTAGGCCTGGGCCAAGGCTGAGCTGGGAGCCTGAGCCCTGGCATCATGCAGATTAGCTCTGGAGCCCTCAGAAGTCACATGCTCTCTCTGACCTCAGCCCCCCACTCTGGATAACACCCTGGCAAATTCAAAGCGCAGTCTAGTTGTTAACTGGAAGACCTATAGACAGACACACATTCATCTTTGGCACGTGATGGAGAGTACAATACAGTAAACAACTATTAAATAAATATGAGTTTCATTTGTGGAAAAATATCCATTTAGACCCAAATCAGTCTTTCAACTGAAAGAGATAATGGCAAGTAATCCATCCATCAATCCTTTCCCCAGTGATTCCTGGAAGTCAAGGGTGCTCCGTGCTGGAAAATGAAAGTCATATCTGAGCATGAAAGGTTCATATAACTTGGTCCAGATTCCAAAGCTCATTCCTCAGAGAGAGCCACCCCAAGACAGCAGGGCTGCCAGAAAAAAACACAGCAAGACAGTAGCCAGAAGTCCTCCCTTTGTTAAGTATAAACTAGTAGCACCACTAAATTATTCAGCTACACCTGGGCCATAAGGAAGGACAATTATATAGTTAATTATGGACCAATCCTGCACTGGCTTTGCCTATCCCTTCCCATGAAATAGGAATACTTTGGGCCTCTGAATCACGAGGTTCTGCTTACCAAAACAATGAATAATAATAACTGAGTATTTGATATGTGCTGGCAGTTTGCTAGGGCTTTCCATCGGACTATATAGACTGAGGATCTGTGAATGTTTTCTTAAGGGCTGGTAAAAAACGCTTTAGGCTTGGCCAGCTACATGATCTTTAGCCCAATTAATCAATGCTGGCTTTTAGCACAAAAGCACTACAGAAATGAATGACCAAATCTTCTTTCCCATAAAACCTTTTTTTACAAAAATCAGTAGCTTCTACAGTTGGCCAATTTGTTGTCCAGAGCAGTGGATGTCAAACTTCAGTCCATAGCAGAATGCCCTGAAGGACTTGTTAAAGTGTAGACTGCTGGGTCCCACTCCCCGTGTTCCAGATTTTGGAATAAGTCAAAGAGGCTGAGGTGAGCGAGACAATTTGCATTTCTCACAACTTCCCAGGTGATGCTGCGGCTATTGCCGCCACTCACACTGTGAGAGCCACTGGCCCAGACAGTACAGCAGACCCTGAAAGCACAGAAGCCCGGTACTCGGTCTGAACTGCCTGTCGTTTGCCTACTAGTTGGCTAACCTGGGGCGGTGGGAATCTCTTTCCATTTCCTGGCCTCCTCTATAGAAACACAACTCTAACAACACCAGTTTCACTCGGCCAAAAAACTTAATATTTGTGAAGTACTTAGAACGGTGCCTGCAACATACATGATCAGTTTTCAAAATATGTTAATTCTTGCTAAATGTTGCTGACATTGCCTGGTTTTATTCTCCCAAGAGCCCAATGAGGCAGATGTGTGGGCCATTTTACAGATGGAGTAGCCGGGGTAAGAGTGCCCAAACATATTTCCCACAGCACAGACTCAGTCAAGGACCAGCCACGGCCCTCTGGACTGCTCTTCCATTTTAACCCAAGCACACTGGATTGCGGGCCCACATAGGAGGTAGGACTATGGTGGCCTGGTTGCCCCACTAAAGCTGTCATCCTGGACTAGAACGTGTGAATTCCTTTTTGTTAGAATGTGATGCTCCCTTCCATTCTTGCGGTTACACTGGTGTCAAAGAACAAAGGAACCCTGTCTGCCTTTGTTACACTCTCCCCACCCCTTTTGCCAGAAACCCCCGACCTCAATGTGTTAGTCCAGCTGAGCTAGGTTAGGAAGTCACAGGACAATATTTACTGGCAACGAGCCAAGTGTTCTACACACCTTATCTCACTTAATCCTCTCTAAAATTCCATGTGGAAAGCACCGTTGTTATCAGTGGCAAGTGTTGAAACTGAAGCTTAATAGAAGGTGGCCTAAGCCATGCAGCTTGTAAGTGAGCACTCCAAAAACAGGAATATAAATATCAGTACCTCCAAAGTATACAAGATCTTGTCTCTTTAGAAGGCAAAAAACAAATGAAAATTAAGAAAAAGGAATCAGTATTTATAGGCAAAGACTTAAGATGTCCAAAATGTTGCTACATTTTCTTTGACAATGTTGGTCAATTTTCTGAGGAAAAAAAAATGCACAAGCCAAAGTGAATCTACACCTTTCATGTAGAAATGAGTTTGCAAATGTACCAGTTAGAAACAGGAAAAAGAACTAGGAATCTTGCTGACCTGCGGGTGGCTTTTATGAGAAGAGGAGGGAGACTTTTATGGCACAAAAGGAAAGCCAGAGTGGCTTTCACCGCTTAGACTTAAAAATGAAAAGGAAGAATAATCAAATGTACACTGAAAATATAACAGCAAACAGGCTCCGCGCTGACATTTGGGCTGTGTGGTTTTCTTCCGACTGTGTGACAATGAATGCCTGTGCCCCTGGCTTTTCCCAAAGCCAGGGAAAGGTCCCTCAGCTAAAATGTCACAATGCATCTTATTTTCCATTTTCAATGTGACTTCCAAAGAGAGAGTGACACTCTGTCCTGCCCTCATGCACCACTTGGAAAATAACAACAGCACAGCGTAGAGAAAGGTGGAAAGGAAGGCAGCAGTCTGGAGCTGGCACGAGCTCGCTCTTATTATGCCGAAGGTACAGACTTTGGGTGAAGAAGAGGCCGAGGAGACTAGAAGATGGCTGCACCATCATCGCCAACAAGGGCATTTGACCTGTTTGTCACAGTCCCGTGATGCTCTGCGAAGTGACTGTCTGAATTACATTAGGAAATCAGAAGGCTTTCCCAAGCCGTTTTTGTGGTTATTACTAAAGGTTAAGGGTCTTGATCCCAAAAATAGCCACCGTTTGATGACCTGGAGATTTGAACTCTGGCTCAAAAAAAGGCATGACCTTCTCAATCGCACCATTTGGACTGGCCAGGTCATATATACTCTGCCCTCACCTACATTTCCAACTTCATCTCTCATTATTCATTTCCTGTTCTTTCTCTGTTCTTCTATTGATCTTGTCTCCTCACTTATACCACCCTTCCAATATGTTCATCTACTTCTCTCCAGGTCTCCTATAACCTTTGTGAATCTGGGCTATACTGTTTATTTTCAGAGTACATATACAGACAGAGAAACATAACCCAGAGGCAAATGTGTTTTCAAAACTGTCCAAGTTACTCACCTCCATAACAAATCCTGATATGACTATCTTCTTCCAACATAAATATTACAACAGACAACTGGTCAACCTATGTGCAAACTTTTGCTCTATTTCCTACTTCATAAAGCCACTGAAGAAATCTTTCTAGAAGGTAATTCCCTTCTGTCCATCCCCACCTTGAGGCTTTCTACTTAACTCCTCTAGACACACTACAATCCGCAAACAGGTTGTCTCTTTCTACCCCCATGTTTTGTTTTGTTTTTGTTTTTGTTTTTGTTTTTTTGCTTTTTGAGACAGGGTCTTGCTTTGTAGTTCAGGCTGGCCCTGAGCTCACTATGGTGCCCAGGCAAGCCGCCATGAACTCAACAATCCTCCCGTCTACCCCCATGTTTTTGCTATAGTTATTTTCTTGAACTGGGTTGTGTTCATCTTCCCTTCTTGGCCTGTTCAAACCCTATTAATCATTCATATTTCAAATCCCTTCCTTTATAAGCATTCAGTAGCAAACGCTTCTCTTTCCCCTCTCTCATAGGGCTTTCGATATAATTTGCATTACTTTTTTTCTTGTATGTCTCCCTCTTGCACTAAACGATGAACTCCTGAAAGTCTAGGATTTCTTCCTACTCATCTTTGGAGGGCAGAGCAAAGTGATTTATATAGTAGGTGCTCATTATTTATTTACTGAATTGAAATTTAGCTAACATTTTAACATTTATATCTTTTCTCAAATATAGTTAGTAATCAGTCAAGCCAACAAATAGAACTATGAGATATGTAATTATCTCAACTTTAGGATAAGGAATCAAGACTCACGAAATTAAAGATGGTCTTTAAATCATCTTGAAGTTTTCCATGATTCTGTAATACTATTCAAAATTTTATGCCACCAAGGAAAGAATGATTCTTTCTTTATAATATTATAGAGGGGAGAAAAGGCTGGTAATGCTCTTCCCTTATTTGCAAGGCTATATTATGTCCCATTAGAAATGAACATTATAAACATTAGCTCTGGTAATGTAGCATAACAGCAGCTTCTTTTATTATCATTGTTGAAACATTTGGGCAGTAACCAGGTACACCTCATCCAACATATGTTCTCAGTCAAACATATATCCCTATGCAAATTTTATGGGGTTATCTTTATTAGGCGCTACTTATTCAAAAGACAGAAGGTGCCTATGTGCAGAAAATAATGAACAAGACTGGACTGTGGAAAACAGCTTCATTATGTAGGTCAAGAGTCCTTAACCAGACAAGCATAGAGGCTTAGGAACATTCAAAAACTGCTAGACAAAAGGAAGGGAATGTATATATTATCTTCTCAGATATTAAAATAAGATCCGACTATGTAAAACCATCTCATGTGAAGCCTGCAAAAGGGCAGAAATCTTTTCCCATGGTTTAAGAATGCCAAAATCAGTATAATAAAGAACATGCTCAGGTGGGTGGGTTGGTGGGTGGGAAGGACATGTTTTTTACAGTCTTCAAGTCTGCATTTGAATCTCACCACTGCCATTCACAATCTGACTGTATACTGACAAGTTACCCATCACACTGAGTCTCCCTCTTCTCTTTGTGAAATGGGGATAACAATACCAAATCCATCTGAATGTTCATTACTGGGATTAGCTGATATGACTTACATAACAAGAAAACTTGGAACATAGTACATATTCACCCAATAAAGATAGATCATTCTCCCACTAACTACATGGGGACATAATCTACATGTTCTGAACATGGGCTATTTAGTGATAGAAGTTATGTGGAGACAGTTTGGGCTGTCCCACAGAGGGATGGAATACTGCTAAATAGCCTAGTGCACGCAGGGCAATATCCCAAACCAACAAGTCAATAGGGTTGAGTTTGAGAGGCCCTAACTAAACGGACTGTGATCAAACTAAACAGGAATAAAATTAAAGGGTCCTAATCCAGTCCAAGAAATACTTAGGGAGCAAGTGTAAATCTTTTTACTAGGTAATAGAAAAAGTGATCTCAGAGACTGCACATAGCTTAAAAGCAGAAAAGGAATTTGGCAATTGGGACTCAACATTTATGTGGAAAAATTCTGTCCTGATCAAGACTCTGATTTCCTTAGAATTAGATTTGCAGGAATTCTTTTGTAATAGGCTGCGGGAAAAGTCAGAGGTAGTTTGTAGAAGTTGCAGGTTTGGGGGAGTAATTTAAAAAGCCTTTATATCCACCTTGATATCCAAATTACCAGGTTCCACTTAGCTAGCAGCTATATTTGGATAGAGTTGCCTATAGGAGGAATTTTCAGCTCTGTTTTAAACATTAATTGGAAAGTTAGCTACTTCTGACTAGGAAATGAAAGTCCAAGACGTTTTTGTCATTTTTTCATGGAGGAAGTTGCAGGTCTATTTTTCCACATTCTAGTCTCCAATACTATAATATGATACTTTTTATTTTCTTTCATTTCATTTTACTGAAAGGTGAGAACCAAGAAGAAGGGTAGAAAGCAGATGTGTAATCACTTCATCATCTAAAGAGGACCAGGAAAGTCTCAAAGTGCATCACACAGCCCGAGCGGAGACTGGATTCACCAGCGAGGGGTCTCCCCTCAGGCTAGTGGAAGGGCAGAAACAGGAGTTTTGTAGCTGTGTGAACTGGAACCCAGTGGATCTCTTCCCGAAGCTGTCAGCTTCGGTGGTTAGATTACTGTACTGAGATATTACAGGTTAAATTTTTCATTCCACATTGGGCAGCCAACGACCATATATAATATTCTTTCCTTGAATAAATGCCTTCCTGCTTTACTGCAGTGAACTTACACTTGAGTTTGGGCAACACAATCTATTGTTAATTGAGGTTTCCCTACCCAAAGGCGTGACTGGGTGTGCGGCCCACCGGGCAGCACTCACAGCTCAGCGGCTCCTCTTCCTGACCCAGAACACAACAAGCTCCTGCACTTCCTGGAGTTTCTGCCTGGCTCTCCTGGAACTTCACATCTGGATCCTGCTGTGCTTCTTTCTCCTCAAGTCTCTTTGAACAGACGTTCCCTAATAATAACACTGCTAAATATTATTCAACTAAGAACTGAAAAACTCTGTTATCAATTTATACATGAATAATTGCTGTGTGTCTTCGACCAGAATTACATATCCTAGACAAACTGCCTATGTGTTTTACCTTGCCCTCCATATGTGAGACCTGGAGCAGTGCTTAGCACATAGTAGATGTTTACAGGCTATGTAATATGTGTAGAATGAATCAGTGAATGATCTCATTGAGTTGGTGAGTGGAGTAATGAATGCTCCTAGCTTCATGTTTTTCTCCTTGTTTTGTTTATTATTAAGACAAGATCTTTCTCAGTATTAGTATATCTTAAGTGTAGGCAGGCATTCATCAAGTCGGTCATTGTTTTCTTTCTCTCATTTCAGAGACATTTATGTATCAGGTACTGTGCAGATTTGAACTGAGAAACCAAATTCAATCCAAGATAAAATCAAATCACATGTAAAGTGATAGCAAATGACACAGGCTATTTTGGGTCAAGAGAGTATTTTATAAAAGTCAATTTCTCTTCCTATATATACTGCACAAGACTCAAGTTCGCTAATCAGAACGTCTGCCTTCAGCTCCATGTGCTTTTTTGCTCAGACCTGAAGTCATTTTGGAAGATGGGGAATTGTCAAGAAAAGGCTGCAAGGTGGACAGATACGTAACGAAGGTGGGGGGTGTTCCGATGGAATGCAAAACGGGGAGCAGAGTTCACACTAGCTGTGCTGCCACCTCCCGCAGCAAACTCCCTCTGACTGACTGGTCACCTTCCCCAGCTTCGATTTTCCTCACCCTTCCTGCACAGAAACTGTTAGCATACTGTCTCCAGTCTCATTTGAGGGTGTCGCCTGAACTTACGTTCTGTACAGCTTTTCAAAACTGCGACCCTACGAGTGATTTTTCTTACAAGAGTTGGTAACAGCTTAGTTCTATCCCATGTGTTTTGAATTCATTGCTCTCTCAACTGAAACTCTCCTCTTTTCCCTACCTTGTAGAAAGAGGGCTGTCTGGCAGGACTGGCCTCTTAGTCTCTTCAGGTCCTTATATCCTACAGTAGGTGATTTGGAGACAAATAACGAACATTATCAGAAAAGAAAATAAGAAGGGAAAAAGTGCAGAGCTGCCGTCAAGGTCGCCAGTGCGTTTCTGGTGGAGAATCGCCCCAGGTGAAATTATTTTAATTTACCAATTTGCAGAGAGAAAAAACAACCCACTGTGCAAACCACAGTGTCCATAGTCACGTGTGACACGGACAAGCCGCGGACGCCACAGAGCAAACTGCTCCCGGGGCCCTGCAGGGCCGCTGTGTGGTGGCGAGAAGGTCCCGTGAAGAGTCAGAGTATGTTTAATGGCTGATCGCCATAATCTTACACTTCTCTTCTATGCACAGGTTATCATACTAATTAGCTATGTCTGTAATATTTGTCATTTTAATAGAGCAATTTTGCATTTCCCTTTGCTCTTGTCCTGTGGCCTTCAACCTGATGCTCAGAGGTTCCAAAAAGTTTTTAGCACATCAGACACTGCCCATGATTTGAGGCAAGTCACCTTGGAGGGTGAAAACTACTGAAGACAGCACAGCAGAAACGGTGTGGGCTCGGATACCACATGTGTCAGTGATAATAGCAGTGTAGATGTCAGAAATTTACTTAAACTCTTTGAATTTGTTTCATTAAAAACAAAAATACAGAATCTAACTTGTGGGCTTACTGTGAAGATTGCAATAATCTCTTTCATATGCTTAGTATGTAGTTCCATAAATGGCTCATATACAGTAATGATAAAATGCAATTTATTTTTCCCTACTTTTTGATGCCTATAAGATTCATGAGTAGGCCTCATAAAGAACAGTGAAAAACTGGGCCGGAGGGTTAGCTCAGTGGTTCTGGTGCCTGCCTCGCAAGCACAAGGACCTGAGTTCGATCCCCGGTAACCACATACAATGCTGGGCGTGGAGACACGCCCACCAACAATCAACACCGCATACCACAATGCTGGACGTGGTGGCTCACGCCTGTCATCCCAGCACTCGGGAGGTAGAGACAGGAGGATTGCTGAGTTCGCGGCGGCTTGCCTGGGCACCATAGTGAGCTCAGGGCCAGCCTGAACTACAAAGCAAGACCCTGTCTCCAAAAAGCAAAAGAAAAAGTGAAAAATTCACGGTTCCTAGAATAGCTTCATATCCTGAAAATTTCAAATATTTTTTTTCTTCCCACTCCTCTTGGGTAAACATAGGTTTTGCAAATGGTAACATAGCAGAAGCTGGTATTTCTCAAAGATAATACGGGGGCACAAAACAATTTTCTGTAAGAGGGGTAGACAGAATCTGTAGGTGAGAAAATACTTCATCAGTGACCTTGGTCTCAAGTCTGAGTCATGTTTTAAATATCTCACAATGGCAGGAGTACTTAAGAGAAACTAAATCCAAGACACATTTTGATCACATGTAAATGCAGTGACATGCATCATGGAAATGGGAAAGGTAAGAGTCTGGCCTATAGATGAAGACTGTAATCTATACTCCACTAGTGTCAAGTGTTTTCATTATTGTTGTTATTGTTAAAATATAGGAGAAACCTGGGACATCGGCCAACAATGACTATTATTCCTAAAGCACTAACAAAGGCAGAAAAAAACTTGCAGCAATGAGGTTCATTCACATAAAACTCAAGCCAATTACAGATGCAACCATCTGCAAAGCTTATCATTGATTCTTAACACTGCTCTCTAGAAATTAATATCAGAATAGAACCTGAAATTTGACTTTAAAACAGAAACTGAGCTAAATTCTTGACAGGGGTTGCTTATGAAAAGTCTGGAACCTTCTGGTAGCTCATCTTGGGAAACCCACCCCACGCTCTCTCAGTATGGTGTAGGCAAAGTACTGCAGAGTTCCAATCTCCATCTTTGTTTCTGCCACCTCAATCAGACCCACTCTTTCTTTTCTGGGGAAAGTGGTTCATTGATGTCCCTTTCCACAAACTGTTAATGCCCGATCTTGTTGCTTTAGTATAAGGACGTTAGAGCTTTTGAAACAGCTCAGAAGCAATATGCAGTAAACATCAAATGGAATTCTCTGAATCAGATGGGACTAGAATAAGTATGAAGAAACTAACTGCTAGGCACAGAGACTCTGTAGGTTGTCTTTTACTGACTGCCTCACGCACCTAAACTCTTAGCAAATTCTGGATCTTTTCCTGCTCTGTTCCACCTCAGAGACATAAACAGACTCCCAAAGGCACATTCCTTCTCTCTTCTTGATGCACGTAACACTTCATCCATCACGCATGTGTCGTCTTAGACATTCTTCCACCACAGCTTCCTAGCAGCCTGCCCCCACTATCGACGACCATAAAAACACTCGTTTTTGCTTTTTCCCCTCATTGTCCTGTAACAACTCTTAGGGAGACTTTGGATGACCTATTAACCAATGTGTTTCTCCTGCTAGGCCATAAACTGCAGAAAGTGAGGAGCGGGTGTGCTGTTTGGCTTTGCTGGCAGCACTTTCCACATAGCAGCCACTCAATAAATATTAGTCAGGTTAATTGTGTGCAGGAATTCTACCTTAAAAGCATTACAATGAATAAACCAATTCATGAAGTTATGCTGTCCATGTGACTCATCTTGATTGTATAGATTATAGAAATGGATAATTTGGAATTGAATTGTATAGCTTGGTTGTGTTAAAAGGTATCAGCCATCACCTTTCACCACCTCTCTCTGGGGGCAGCACCGCTCTGATGTTATCTGTTTATGATTTAGCTTCTGTTCGTGGAGGAACAACCGAGACACGAGAGCAGGAGGGTACAGGCCCTACCATTAACCTCGGTGGCTCTGCAGACGTCCAGGGCCTCCGCGCTCCCTCACCGTCAGCCCTGCCCTACCTGCTCCAGGAAGGAAGATGGATGAAGGGCTGTCAAGGTCCAGAAAGGGGCCCTGAGGCCACCCACAGATTGTGGTGGGGATAAATATGGGAATCTCTGCAGCTAAGTGTCAGTGTTCCACATCACACACAGTGTACTCCTCTTCACACTCTCTGGTTTTATCACTTGGCCTGTAATAGTCACATGGCTTCCACCGTTGCCCTACATGTCAGAGAAGCCGTCTGCTTCTCTGTTTAGCTTTTACAGCCCCGTCTGCAAACTCCTGCTAACCGAATCCACAAGGTCAGTACCTTTTGAACCGGACTCCGGCTCCTCCCCAGGCCAGCCCTTAAAGAGGCCACCTGCTGTAGATTGTGTTGCCTCCCCGAAGGCTGTGTAATCACACATGGGGAGAAATGATGAATGGCAAAGACACCTGTTTATACTTAAACCTGCTATGCACAAGAGCCTTCAACTCTTTGGTAAGAAAACTTCAGTGGCGTTACGTGTGTGTCCACCACCTGTAAGAACAATTGTCTGTCGAGCGGTTTTGCAGGCTCCACAGATTCCCTAGAGGAAGTGGGGAAAAGGCAGAGGGATTGTAACCTGGAAACCAGAGCAAGCTGGAGACTCATTCTCACCTTGCGACATGTGCAGTCTGGGGAACGGGAGGGCTGGAGGGTGAGCTCATTCACATGAAGCCGGAGGCCCACACCTTCTCGGCCCTCTCCTGCCACCTGACTCTTTTTAAAGGCAAGAAACTTGAACGTTGCTTATAAGAAAAAACTTCTGGTGATGCACACAAAAGCTAAAGCCCTGGTTCCATGACTAGATCTCCAGAGAGGAGTGGCAGAGTTTTAGCTTTGTCTTCTTTCACAACATGCAAGAAAGACATCAAACGGTCATGTGAGAAGTGCAGCTGGTCTTAGCTCGGCCGCCCTGGGCACCTTCGCTCGGGTTCCTGAGCACAGGCATGTGGGCCCGCGCCTGGCTCTCCTTCACCAACCCTGAGCCTGGCCACCCTACGTCACCTCTCAGGAATCTCTTAGCTTTTTTCCCACTGGAAATTCGCAACAGTATTTTACATTAAATGTGTGTGTTTATATAAGTACCTAGAAACTACAACTGGGACAAATCTTTACCTTCTGCTATCAAATCTATTAGAAAACAAGCCAAACAGCCTTGCCTTGTGAAAAATGCCAGCATGAGGAACATTATAGGATTTAACAAGGCTTTGGTTAGATCCACTTTTCCTCACAGACTCTTGAAGGCAGTTCAGAGTCTTTACAATGAGACTAGCATCCATGGGTGGGGGGGGAGAATACATATTAAAAGCATTACAGAAATACTGGTATTAACTCTTCTTTAAAAGTTTTGTAGAATTCAGCAGTGAAGCCATCAGGACCAGGGCTTTTCTTTGTTGGTAGGTTTTTTATTACATTTTCAATTTCCCAGATTGATATTGGATTGTTTAACATTTTTATATCCTCTTCATTCAGCTTTGGAAGTTCATATGAGTCTAGGAATCTATCCATTTCTT
>PVIC010005116.1:0-59244 GCA_004025085.1 Thryonomys swinderianus
AGGGAGAGAATCTTGCATTACAGAATCTTTAAGGCTCTTTCCAGTCTCAAAGACATGAAGGTTGATTTCTAGTCACTTCCATCAGCAAAATGAGTTTAAGCAGTGTCTCGTGGTCCTTCCGTAGCTGTTAAAAATGGTATCCCCCTTATCAACAGCAGAAGAACAACACTGACGTCACTTTTCCCTTAGATCTGGATTCCTTGTGATTTTAGGACAAAAGAATTCGGCCTTTGTAATGAATTCCTTTAAGACGCCGGCGGAGGAGGTGCCGAGCCTGACAGTTACTGC
This sequence comes from Thryonomys swinderianus, assembly GCA_004025085.1. Lineage (NCBI taxonomy): Eukaryota > Metazoa > Chordata > Mammalia > Rodentia > Thryonomyidae > Thryonomys > Thryonomys swinderianus. Next base: position 289 of record PVIC010005116.1, read on the forward strand.
AGCAAAACCTGCACAGTCAGAGATTTTTTCTCAGCCTCTTCTGTCCCCGTGTTTTCTGCAGAGTAAGAGACAGGTAATGCCGAGTCAATCCACCCTCACCGACCAAGAGGCTGTGTAGTTTCCTTCAATCAGAAAGTGGCTGTGGAGTTCAATACAGAAAATGTTTAGAAATTGGAATTCTTCTCATTCACTTTTTCTGCCTTATCAACGTGCATTTTTTTTTTTTTTTTTTTTGAGACAGGGTCTCGCTTTGTAGTTCAGGCTGGTCTGAGCTCACTATGTAGCTCAACATGCATTTTCAACTCGACACTCAAGGGCTGGGTAGAACTGGGCCTCTTCTGGGAGGTCTGTCCTGACTCGGGTGCCTCCTTCCCTGACCTGATCTCTGACCAATTCCGAATCCAGGCGACACTGGCTTGTGTTGTACTGGCTTGCAGGTAGGAACCTCCTCACCAGTCTAGGGGCTCCGTGAGTGCAAAGCCCGAGTCTTGTGCCGCTCTGGGTCCTTCCAGCACTGAGCACAGTCCTGTGCTCTCTGTGTCCTCCTTCAGGGTCTCCTACAATTGGCTAGTAGTTTACAGTTCAGCCAAATCTGTGCAAAAGCCATCAAACTCACGTTCCGCCCAGGCAAAGGAGATAGTGATCACCTCTCTTCCCCGAATGGCCCTCTACGGAATTCAGACAGCCTTGAGAAAAATCCAACATTGTGTTCTCACAAAAACAACCTTCTTCATTTCATTTTACTTTGGACTTAATTAATACTAATGCTTAACCTGCCACCTCTTAATTATATTGGCAAGTTGGTGAGGTTTATTGATCCACGCATGAGGAGTTAATTCCAAAAGAGACTTTGACAAAGAATACTCTATGGGAGAACACATCGTTATTTCAGCGGCTTTGCTGGAATGACCTACAGACACCGCCCAGCCCGGCTCAGGCTGTTCTGGCTTCCTGCCACTTGTGCCAATTTCCTAATGATCTAATAGGAATGAGCAACAGCTCTTTCTCTCTCTCTAAAACAAAAAATTCTCATTTTTTTCCTTAAATATGAGATGAGAACTAGCAGGTCCAATGTATTGGTAAAGGAAAATGCACCAGGGCTTGAATCCTAATAGGACCCCAAGGAGTATTTAATAAAATTCTTTAAAGGCAACGGCATGCACAAGTAGAAGCTCTGGAGATACAGAGAAAGAAGCACACATATTCAGCTAGAGGGGAATATAGAAGAATTCTGTAAACAGAGCTGACCAGACTGAACTGGAACCCAAGAGGGATGAGGGGCCAGCCAGTAGCATGGATTGACATAAGAGCAAGTCATAAGCTGAGATTTAGGGTTCAGGAGGGCCAAGTTCTGGGCTGATCTTCATTTGCCAAAGCTCATGGTTTGCAAATTACTTTATTAATTTGTCAACGGCTTAATAATATGCAGAAGTAGGTAAAAATAAGATGGGCCACGACACCTAAGTATGAGCCTCTTTCTCCCCAGAGACTTTCTGGCTGATTTGCTTATTTCCTTCAAATGCTCCTGTAACCCCCTTGCCAAGTACTTTTCTCTGGGGCCCAACACACTTAGTACTTCTCACTTCGTGGAAAAACTCTATGCGTATCTGTTTTGCTTTAGAGTAGATTGTCTTTAGTATCTTTACCGACACTAGAATAAAAACAAAACAAATAGTTTGCTTATAAGAAGGATACATTTTAGAAGGTTCATTTTCATTTCAAATAATGTGTTCTATGAGCTGTATTGACTTATTTTTTTGAAGGGAAACCAGAGTGCATTGACTTGTTTTTTAAAATCGATTTTACTGGTACATTTTATACATTCGTTATGATCGTCACATTCAACACTGAGAATCTGTACCTGTACATGACACATCTTGATTCTCATTTTTCCCCCTTTCTCCTGCCCTCCCTGCAGCCCCTGCCCCCATGTACATACGCTTTGTTTGCCTTTTTTGTACTACCAAATATTTTCTTTCCCTGCTTTACATTCCTCCAACTCTCTTTCCCTTTTCCTTTTGCACATTTTCTTCCTATCTCATAATATCTATCATATATTTTGACTTTCTTTTACATGTTCAGTTTTTCATACTGGAGATAAGATATGGTATTTACATATCTGTGTCTCATTTATTTCACTTATGAGTATGTGCTCAAGGGACGTCCATTTGAGTATAAAGGACTCAAGTTTATCATTTTTATGGCAGAATAATATTCCATTTGATTAAAGAAAACCCCACTTCTTCTTTATGTCTGCTGTTGGGCTGTTTCCAAGGTTTTATCTATCACAAACTGGGCTTCTGTTAACGTGAACATATGCTGCTGCGCTATGATTCTTTTAATTCTTTCATGTACATACCTAGCAGGGGAATAGCAGGGTAAAATGAGATCTTGAGTTCTAGCTTTTTTAGGAATTTCCACACTGATGCCCATAGTGGTTGCACTAGTCTGCATTCCCACCAACAGTGAAGAAGGGTTCCTTTCTCCCCACAACCCCACTGCCATTTGTTGTTGGTCGATTTCATGATAGCAGCCATTCTTCGTGGAGTGAGATGGATGTCATCTTATTCAAAAGCTTCTGCGCAGCTAAAGAAACCACCAACCGAGTAAAAAGACAACCTACGGTATGATAAAAATTTTGGTTGTCCTTAGAAAGACAAGTACTTCGTGTCACCTCTGAGTGGAAAGACAACCTGCAGTATGACAGGGGCTGCTGCTTGTACGAGGTAAGGTGTTAAAATATAGACACCTGGATCTCAAACCTGAGTGTGCATGAGCCCCTAACCTCTACTTTGCAAAAGGTGCCAAGATCCTGTCTCCTCGTGTAGAAACTGGGGGAGGGCATGAAAGGAAGTCTGTTACTAGACAGAAGGAAGAGGATCAAGTGGAAGGGGATGGTGTGGGCTGATAATGGGCACAATGGAAATGGCAAAAGATACACTTGAAAACTCCATATTCCATAAAGTTGATAAACACTAATATAACTACATGTTCAAACACTGGGCTAGAAGAGATCTGGTAATCTGAAAAATGAAGTCTAAATGATTTCAGAGCAAAGACAAACTCAGTGGATCCAACTGTGTCATCCCATAGAAGTTCTTCCTCCTCTTGACACCTAATTTCTCATACTGTTGGAGACCTAGTTATTCAACACTCTTCAGTGAAAGAATACATATTCTTTGAAAATTTCCTAGGCCGTCTTCGTAGTTGCGATGACATTGGTCTCCATCAGTGTCCCCTACTCTGTGGGGCGGAAAAGTAAGGAGGAGGCCCCGAAGGAGACCTTATCTGTTTCTCTGTTTGCTCATTTCTATCAGCCTGTCGGTGACAGGGAGGTAGCCTGTCACATTCAAAGTCATCGGAACATCAGAGAATCTCCATTCAAATTCCTTGGCAACTTGGCCGTGTGCGGACAGTCTGTGTGCTTGACCTTGAGTGACTGCAGTGGCTCTTATGATAATTCTGTGGCTGGAAGCTAGACAGCTGGCTTCACTCGCATCTCTTTTCCCCTTAATCTTTTCTATTTACATTTCGGCAATAACTCTGATCATAGGCTCGGAAAGCCAAGTTTTCATCTTCCTTCTTACCGTCATAGTCTCAAGTCCAGGGTGCACTAAGAGGCAAGCAAAGGGTGTGTGAGCCAAATGCTATGAGGAAACACAGGCACCTGGCGTAGAACAAGGTCACCTTGTAGTGTCCTCTAACCATGAAAGCAATGACAGGCTCACCCGCCTGATACGCACTGGAGAAGACACACAAGAATCAAAGCCGATTTCCACTTCCATGCACACATTGCTTAGGGAGTTCAACCAGCCATGTGTTAAGGACTCCAACAACTTCATCGCACCAGTTGCCGTCAGGTTAAATCCTCGGAGAGGAATGGAAACAAAACTTAGGGAAGGTCATACCTAGCTGAACAAGATCCAGGGAATGATCGTTTAAAGATTATTGATTCAGAGTGTTACAGGAAGGAAGTGGGAAAAGACACAACAGCCTGAGCCTAGACAGAGAAACATCAGATATCAATCCTTGGGCCAGTATTGTAATAAGAATGGGAGGTAAGAGGGAAAAGTTATTTGGAGCCGTGGCTTGTAGGAGGCAGGGTGTAAAGTACAGACACCTGGATCTCAAACCTGAGTGTGCATGAGCCTGTAGCCTCTACTTTGTAAAAGGTGCGAAGATCCTATCTCTTTGCATAGAAATTGGGGGAGGGCCTAGAATTTTACTAAGTTCTTTAGGGTGACAGCAAAGCATGTGACCTATGACAGCTTTAGAGAAAATAGAGTTTCCACAGTCTCATGTCTTGGCGTCTCTCAGACTCCAGCAGCTCTGGACCCAGCAGTGTGAATGATCTGCCTTTTAGTCAACCAAGTTAGGAGAAATTCTCCTTTACAGATTTTGTACACAAAGCCCTCACTATGACTTTTGCTCAGCCCTGTTGTCTTGGGGCCCTTGAAATGAGGGTCAAAGAAATGAGGGTCACAGAATAGTGCCTGGTCAAGGTGGGTATGATTTTAATAGCTATATTCTGTCTTTAAAATAATTTGCCTTGCACCAAACCCTTTCAATGAAGGGCTGAATATCTAATGTAGGACCCTGGAACTTATTTTTCACTTGAAATTTATAGTGTTCTTCTCTCCCCCCCACCCCTCTGCCTCTCTCCTCTTTATTCTAATAGAAAGTACATAGGCATATCTTTCTTCTGAGGATTTGGAGGACTTCTGAAGACCCAACGACAGATTCCATGCTATAGCTGGCTAATTATCCTCCCTTTATACATTAGGAGACAGAACATAAATATTAAAGAGAAAACAAAGAATAGCCTCCTTCCCTATGTTCTTTCCATCTTTTTATCTCTAAAGGAGGAAGTTTACTGAACCCCTGCCAACAATTCACTCAGCCTAATGAAGTGTATAAGTAATGGGATTAAATAATCTTAAACCATTATTACAGTGGCCCGATGCTGACATTTCATCTAAACTTTGGCAAACATCGAGTGGTGAGTTCATGCTTGATTTAAAAATAAACAAACTAGGGCAGTGGGAAGGCTTGAGCATAAAGTTTCAGGAGTATTTAACCTGGAAATTCGAGACCCTTCATTCCGGTTACAGCTGAAGTAAACACTGTCCTAATTCCACACTCTTCAACCAAAGTCTCCCGAATCTAACATTTGCTAGGAATGTCTCTTTGGACCCGTAGCCACATATGGTTAAAATTCTTCATGTCAGTCCCCAAAGAAAGCAGTTCTTTGAAGACATCATCAAGGATCATGGTTTCTATTCCTGCCCTTGCCATTAATAAACCATGTAACCTCAGGCAAATCAGTCAGCTTTCTTGGGCTTTAGCTTTCTCAGCTATAAAATGACGTTATTGAATTTCGAAGGTTCCTTCTGGCCCTGAAAAAGCATTCTAATTCTATGACAACAGCAGTTAATATAGTTCGGGTTAGGAACTAGGAGGAAAATGCTCTAAGCAGTTAGGGCCCTGGGTCTTTCTGGGGAAACTACTCAGGGGTTTGCCTTTCACTTTCCTTGCTTCACTTTCCTTGAAGGCTGCTTGGGGCCTGAAGGGCCATGGTAAGCTGCAACCCAGACCAGCAAAGAGCTGGGGGCGCTTTGAGGCACAGAGCTCAGCAAATACTGGTAGGAAAGGATAGTGAGGTATTCCGCTGCGGACCACTTGCTACCGTTGTAGAAGAGTCTAACGGGGATGCTTGTGAAAATGAGGGGCCCCTTCCCAAGGACATTCAACCCCAAACTCATTTTGTACACGAGTTGATTATTCTTGGGAAATTTTACACTATTCTTTGAGTGTTGATAATTTTGATCAATGTATATTTCCAAGTATTTTCTAGGTTGTGCTATTCGGCATAAGGATTTTTTTTTCCCTGTTATAATTCTAAACCTAAACTTGTAATTTTTACTTTGCCAGCTTGTGAAACTTATCCTCCTATTTTAGATTCTTTCAAGTTTTGTAGAAGAATAACCACAAGATCTGTAAACATAAACTTTGAGTGAAGAAGCCTCAGGAAAATATGAATGACACAATGCCACTCTTTTAAAATTCTGAACACCACATGCAAATATCACTACTCGTTGTTTAGAGATACACACTCAACAAACTTAGAGTAGCAGCTGTATCTGTACAGAAGCTTTGTAAATATGAACAGAAAGGGGAACACAAGGAATTTCAACAGAATTTGTGATGTTTTATTACCTAAAAGATACATAGGTCTTTATCTTATTATCTTTATATATGCTTACATTTACTTAATAAGTTGAAACACACATATGTGACCTTTTCTCTGATTCCAACTTTTCATTATAAAGGACAGCATTTAAAATATTATTATCACAATATTAATATCACAGAGGTGATTTTGTTCATACCTAGACATAGAGAGAAAGATGTTTGGTCACAACTTTAACCTGTCCTGCTAAATAGATAGTATTCTGTTCTACTTAAAGACTTTTCTCGTGTTATCCCAACTATTTTTATTTTAAACAAGAATGTGTAATCTATTTTATGAATTCCCTTTCAATGGAAAGCATCTATGGAGATGAACAGTTCTACTTCCAATTTGATACAACAATATAACTGATTGGTCCAAAAGATTCCTAGTTATCCTAATGTTGCAACAAACCAATGTGAAATGTTAGTACTGAGTTTCTTACTCTTTGGTTCAAGATTTCTGAGTTTCTGAGTGTTGGTTAGCATGGAGTCTTCTCTGGGGGCAGCCTCGGTTGGTATTACCATGAGGAACACGTGAACCTCATAAAATGATATGGGAAGCAGCTTCTTTCTTGTTAGACTCTAAAAGCTGAAACAGTGCTGAAATCATTTGTTCTTTGAAGATATGAAAAATCCTGTTAGTGAAATTTTCTGGGTCTTTCTCAGGTAGCAGCTCTGACTTTCATCCATGTTTATGAAGTGCTTCAAGTTTCTTCCCTGCATACTTTAGATTTCCTGAGAAAATGATCTCCTGCCTATAAAATTTTAAGTGTTAATACTTTAAAAACATTTTCTATGAGCTAGGAGCTGCTTTTTCATTTGTAAGTTTCTGTATTGTTTTGATTTCTTTTTAGCACCTTTATATTGCTCTCTACAAAGAATCATCTCCTAGATCTAACATTTCTAGTATGCTTTTAGCTTATTAATATTTATTTAATGAATTCCTTCTGTGTTTAGGTTGCCTTGTCATTTTCTCGCTCTCTGGGCTAATATACTTTCACTCTCCCCTGTTGCAGTTCATGATACGATCGTTACTTGAAACTCAACTATGTGGGTCCCGTTATCTTTGCTTTGCTTGTCATATAGGTGCCAATAATTCTTTGTCTTTAGCAAGTTGAATGTTCGTCACAGGGTGAGAGACCGGACCCCAGGGACCAGGAGCAAGTGAGAAGCCCTGTTCCTCATCTTTACTTAGGGTTCCGCTCTGAAAACATGAGAGTGGCACTTGTACAGTGGGACTCAGCATCTCAATCTTGTGTAGCAGGCAGGTCTCTGAATGCACATGACAATGTGCAGGGGGTGACACTCAAGAGCACTGTAAATGTAAGGCTGTAAGAACAGAAGAGATGCTTTCATACTAGGAGCCTGGTTAAACTCTACAAGACAGTATCTGACAGAATTTTCTCTTTCTTGAAACACTTTTCTCCTTCCTGGGAGGGTGCTAGTGGGATGATGATAAAACATCAGGAAGAAAGTTGTGTGTGTGTGTGTGTGTGTGCGCGTGCGCATGTGCATGTCCGTGCACAGGGGTGCAGCCATGCATATATGGGTAAGAGAAAGAGAACAGAAGGAAGCATGTCTTGGAGAAGACAGAGCAGAAGTCTGCAATTAAGAGGAGGGAAGTGCACGTCAATTTTTCAGATTCAGCCCGAACTCTTGGTTCCTTTTCCAACGCCCACATAAGGCACTGGCTATAATTGCTTTTAAAACATTTTATTAGGAGAACTTGAGTATATAAAAGGACAGATTTTCTACAGAGGAACACAAATCTCTCTCTTAATGGGGATGAAGAGTGAAGCTGATTTCAGTGTTGCCTCACTTAGCAACGTAAGAGAACGAAAAGGTGCCGCTGTGTTGGTCATTCATACGGCAAGTTCAGGACCCTCCAGGCTTGAGTAGCCTGTGGAGTTGGCCTTCCCTCTCCAGAGGCCCTCTACTCCCTAGGATTCCAATCCTAATAAAAACGCCTGATCAAGTGCTCCTGTCAGAGACTCAGGGGCTGGATTCCGTCCACTGTGCAGAGAGTGCAAGTTTAGGGAAGGAGCCTTGGCTGCCACTTCATAAACAGACTTCTGCTGTGAATTTCTGATGTGCTGTGTCCCTAGGTCCAGACTGCTTGGTGGCACTGAGAAGAAAGCAGCAATTCTTCGTTAAGTCTACACCAGTGACTAAGCTTCTCTTGTGAAGGGCAGATCCACACATGAGCAAGCGGCCCTCTTGCTGTCCTTCACCCTCAAAAGAACATACAAAGTAATCTTAAACTAAACATGACTCTCCTCACATATGGCCTCATATTCCTATGAAGTCAGGAGAGTTCAGTACTAACAGTTACAGCTAACATTACTCCACACAAAAGGTTTCTACACTGTATCACATAATGCTAAGGGAAAAAGCCAATCGCAGATAAAGCCCTTATTATAGTAAATGGTTTCACATTATACAAAACATCATACTAATTTATTTCCTTTCTTTGAAGACAGGGAAGGAATTAATATCTTCCTTCAATAAAGGAGAACATTGGTACTCAGAAATTAAGTGGTCTACCCAAGGCCATACCAGCAAAGCTAGACAAAGGAAATAGATTATCTGTCATTTTATCTCCCAAGAAGTTTTAGTGCTCTTGATTTTAGTCTATTCATTTATTTTAAAGTATAAGAAGAATCAAAATTAAGTTTTTAAGAGATAGAATACCAAGGTAGATAAGCATCTCATTGGTTTTGATATGCAAACACAAATTAAAATGAATATGGCATATACACTTATGAAGTTGGTTATTAATTTGATTCAAGTTCTCCAGTGAGGAGTAGAGTACAGATTAATATGTGTTATAATTAATGCTGATGATCTTGGGTTTTGGAAAAGTCTTTTTTTAAAAAAATTTATTATTTTTTTATGAGACAGGGTCTCACTTTGAAGTTCAGGCTGGCCCTGAGCTCCCTATGTAGCGCAGGCAGGCCTCGAACTCAGCATTTCTCCTGCCTCTGCCTCCTGAGTGCTGGGATTACAGGTATGAGCCACCAAACCCGGCATTTGGAAAAGTCTTCTTAAAAAGATATAACAAGGCAAAGCAAAAGTCCTCAAGTGAATTGCATTACACTTGACCTGATAATATAAATCAAAGTATTTGTGCTAAGGAGATAATTTTTAAAAATAAAAAATCTAGTTTTCTGAAAGTTTATTAGTTACAATGTTCAAATATTTTAAAAAATCTAGTACCTATTTTCGAGAGCCAAATGGTTTTAAAATGTAGTATATAAATAAAATGTAAACCCAAACAGATGAAAAATTAAAAATGAAGATTGTTACCAATGGAAAGCTACATAAATACTTATATTAGCATAGCAAATAGAAAATTGAAAACAAAATATATGTAAAGAGAATTATAATATACTGAATCAAATTTGTTTAATCATAGCTGTTTGTGCATAGGATTTAAGAATTCAAGAAATAAATTACAGATCATTTATGCCTTTCTTAATATAATATTTATATATTAATAACAATAGAATAAAATCTAGAGGTGCTATTGGCACCTTTTACCTACAGATTGTGTAAACAATCAGCTTATATGTGAACTTCACTTTATCAATAAATACTTTGGACAAAAATAAATGTAATTTATATTAGATCAGTTTGATTGAAATCAGAGTCAAATTGATTGGTCAAATATTGATGCCCCTCACACAGAAATAATTTACTGAGCTACTAACTTCAATATCCTTATTCCAATATTGAAAAAAAATTACAGGAATAATGAGCGCTGCTCAGGGGCTGGGTCCCGGCTGGTTTTCACAGAGCACCTTTTAGACACCAGATACCAGCACTACAACAGGAAGCAGTTTTGCCAGGTCACACGGGAAGTACTGCCTGTGCCGAGCCTTGTCATTCATAGAAGCAGACACACAGCTGCAGGTTTAGCCTTATGCCAAATCTGTCTCCAAAAGCAATTTGTTTTACTTAATTCTTCCCATTTCCTTGACTCCTTTACACTTCTAACATGCAGCTTTTTGAACTGGTGGAAGCTCAGAAGAAGTTACAGTACTAATGCATCCATCTGAGAGCGTGCGGGCTGTGTGTTGGCATCCATAATTAACAAAGGGTGTTACAGGAATTCAGGAAAGAATCGTAAAAGTAAAAAAGTAAAAGATGGTAAGGATTTCTGAGTTTGAATTCAGCCAGCTCTCCCAAGCATGAGATTAAGCCAATACAGTAACATGCACCAAAGCAGAGGGGGAAGGAACAATCAGAAATGTTCATCTGTGAGAGATGAAAATCAGTTCAGGTGCTGTGAATCCATTTATAGAAAATGGGTAAATCTGAGGGGTGAAACACCCTTCTAAAGCCTAGAATTTTACTGCACCTATAAGACTGTCACATTCAGAGACAGTAAGCAGGTCCAAAAATCTTCTTAGGTATGCTTTAATAGATCACTTCATTTCAACTTAAGAATCATCAGGGAAAAACCTCACAAATCATTCCCATTATGTCAAAACGAAGGCTTAGGAAAATCAAGTATCTCTCCGAGGGGAGACACAGCACTAAGTGATGGAACTATATTGAAGCTCATGTTCTTCTCAGAGTCTTCTATTGTTTCCTGATACTATACCTAAGAGTTTTGGCAAATAAGAGATAATAAGACTTGTGGAAGAAGGCTGGCATAAAGACATCAGTGAAATAGTAAGAATCCACAAGAGAGTTAAACAGGGACGAAACACAAACACACACACACACACACACACACACACACACAGCACAACAGTCTAATTAATAAGCAGAAGAACAGCCCTAGGGGCTTCTGCAGCTCCGCTGAATTTCTGTGACAGAGCTCACAGCAGTGAGTAATTTCAAGAGTGCTGGTCCTAAGTCACTGTGAACAACAGTGCATAAACTCTGCTTAAGTGCATCAGAGGGGAACTATGTAACACCTTTCTTTCTTCAATAAAGATGTCACAGGTTGGTATTTAAAATATGTGCTAAAGTGGTAAACTCTTGTTTTCTATCTTATATTCCAAAGGAAAACAAGATGGTGACGATGATGATGATGACTGATACTGGGGATTAAACTCAGGACCTTGCACTTGAGAGGTAGGTGCCAGAACCACTGAGCTAAATCCCTGACCCTTTGCACAATAGACATATGGGGCTAGAAGTCTAAATAACTACATGCAACACTGGCTTTGACACTAATGTCAGACATAAGAAATCACTGCCCTTCATTCCATCTTTCTTTATTTCCACTTTATAGGCTGAAGTTAAGCAAAGGATCTTAAGATATTTGTGTAACTCTAATAGTATATGACTTTAGAATGATGCTGTATGTGTAATCTTAATCGTGAGGACTTGGAGATACACACTGGAGAAGCCCCAGCATTACAGTGAGCTAGAGATGCCAGTTTATGCGATGACAACACACAACTCGAACAACTTGAATACATCATACTCAAAGCTTCTTTTGGGTTGGAATATCTTGGTACCATGGGCAAAACTATGATTCCTTTGTGGATTAAAAAAAACAGGTATTATTTTCCCCATTAACTTTCTAGGCACATCAAACTCTTACAGAAAGAAAAGAAATATAGTTTGGATTTTAAATATTTTCACCTATTCATCAACTTCCTCTACCAGCAGACAGCTCAATGGATTAAGTAACCCCACAAAAAAGCTAAGATAATGTGACCGAGGATTTTTCAGTCATCAGCTGTATTATTAGAAAACAGCTGTGTTATTTTTTTTTTTAAAAAAGAAAATAATCCCTATGAGTTCAATCAGCAGTATTATTAATTTCCCCTTAAGGTGCTTTATAATAAAGGGCTTCTTTGCATCATGGAAAACCTGCTGGATAAAGAGGTTACTTAACCACTCTGAAGAAACAAGAAATCCAGGCATTTGGATGAACACTGATAAGTCCAGAGATCTGCAAAGTTTAGCTGAGAGGATATTAGGTGGGTTTGGGTTGATAGGACTATAGACAAAGTTTCCCTAAGAAATACTTGGATTTCAAGTGCTAGGTGAAATTTACCAGCAAGAGGCATGACTTTAATACCAGGGCAGCCTTACTCCTCGAGGGAAGAACACGTTAGCTTGTACGCAATGCGAGTTTCCCAGCACGCTCACTAATGGAGAGAAGCCCTACCCCCACTGCAGTTTCGACTTCACATGAGTTGGAAACACAGGGGAAATTATGATACGTCGTCGTCCGCACAAACATACCTTGTGAAGCCTGGATGGGAATAAAGATCACATTCAATCTGTAGTGAGGGGCATTTGGCCAAAGCAGACCAGCACCTGAGGGACAAGGGTGGAGGACTTACAATGTAGCAGGGCTCGCAGTAGGCCTTCTTCTCCACGGCGTAGAAGGGCTGCCCTCGGAGCTTGCTGCTACAGATGATGCAGGTGAAGCAGTCCACGTGGAAGACCTGATCCATGGCGGTGCAGCCCGTGCCTTCCCCAACCACGTTTTCCCCGCAGCGAGCACAGCGGCCTGAGGGAAAGACAGAGGTTGGTGGTTAGGAAGAAACAAAGGCATTTCTCACTCCTCCTAGGGAAGTCAACATGAGAGACGCAGGAGCTGGATTCGGCACGGAACCATCCAGGCAAGACCGGTCAGTCACTGCCAGACTGAGAAGATTTTATGTCGACCGAAGAGACGGACCCAGGGTCACAGAGAAAGTGGTGAGATGGATCTCAGGTCCCTGACTTTGAGACCAGAGTTCCGCCTCCACCCTTCCATACAAGTATATACAAAGGGAACTTAACTCAGAATATCTGGATGTAAAGGTAGAATCTATGCAACTATCTGGGAAAGCCCTTCTCCTTGGGGACTCCGCATTCAGTTAGGACATGAGGGAGCTGCGTCCCACTCACACTTTGATTCCTTTCCCGAGAGCCCTGGCGACCAGACCTGTAATGAGCCGGAAGTGGGAGGCAGACCACAAAACAGCCTCTTTTATTGGCTGGTCACTCTGCCTGTTAAAAAAGTTCTCAATCACGTTGAGCCAGCAGCATCTGCATTTTAATTGCTTCCCTGAGTGCTAACTCTGTCTTCTGGGACCTGGTGAGAGAAGTCTCACCTCTCCGATTGGACACCCTATCAGTTGGGTGGCTTCTACATATGTTCTGAGTTTGAACAACCCTAAATCATATAAAAGTTCCAAGTACTGAGGGCTTCTGAGTCTCTAGGGGCCCTGGTTCTTCCATGAACCGCTCGCTACCTAGCATGCTGCAAAATTATAGCATTCTTAAACTGATTAATGGGACATCTGGACATAAAGTTAGGCTGTGCACACAGTTTTAACTTGTAACAATAAAATATAATTTAAGACGAATGAGTCACTGTGCTGATTGTAATATGTTGATCTGGCTCCATGGCGGGAATCCTGAGTCAGAGGTCAAGTCCACCTTGAGTTTGCCTCTTTAGCCTTTGCCTCTAATTTTAAAACTCCTAACAGATATTAACAGACCACTGGGAATGTCAGTCATGATTCTCATGCTTTTGCATATAATTTATAACAAAGCTGGTTCAATGCATGCTGGACAGTTTTCTGGCCCTCTCCCTCTAGTAGTAACAACTCCTATGTAGATACAGTTATTATTGCTATCGTGCAGGTGAGGAAAAGGAGTCATAAAAAATGGTGACGCATGATCACACTCAGGCAGCTTGGCTTCGGTCTCTGTCCTCTTCCCCACTACGCGCTATTGTTTCTCCCCCGTTGTGTGCGTCGGGAGGAACACAGATTTGGCATTATGGCTCATGATGGAGACATTTCTCACTGCAGACTGCTTTCAGCACTCCATCACACTGGATTGACAACCATTTCACACTCAAAAAAAGAAATGAAAGGGCTAAATGTCTCAACTTGGGAAAATGAGAGGTAAATACACTTCTAATTCTCTCTGGTTGCATTTGGCCCTGGAGAGTATTTCTTCATGTTCTGTTGAAGAACTGGAATGTGTCTTTTAAATAGGGCTCAAACTATCCATCATTATTTCTTTTTCTGAGAAATGAGACATATCAAGTGCTAGAGAAATAGTCAAATTCTTGGAAACAGCCATCTCTACTAGAGTTGATATTATTACAAAGGCACAGTAACATGTTCTTGACATTTGATAAAATTTTTGAATAAAAATTTTAGTGCAATCCTTATTGCTGGGGTTACAGACTTCTACAACCCAAGGGTTGTTGTACAGTTTTATTATAAGATGCTTAATTTAGAAAGATATCTTTAAAATATTGCACTTCCCCCTCCTTATAGTAAGAACATTAGGTTTTTATATAACTATTTTGTGATTATTCTGGAGACAGAAAAGCCAAAAACTCAGTTGGGATATTATAGAGTGAATAGGCTCTGTTTGAAAATGATACTGAAATTCTTAGACCTCCCTGTTACCAACTGACAGCATTCTATTCACACACAAAAAATTGGGGTTGAAGGGATAGATACATCACCTACCCATGTGATTGTTAAGAATTTTTATGAAAATTGTCACATTACATTTTATATATATATATATATATATATATATATATATATTTTTTTTTTTTTTTTTTTTTTTTTTTTTTTTGAGACAGGGTCTTGCTTTGTAGTTCAGGCTGGCTCTGAGCTCACTATGTAGTCCAGGCAAGCCTCGAACTCAGCAATTCTCCTGTCTCTGCCTCCCGAGTGCTGGGATTACAGGCATGAGCCACCACACCCGGCCACATTACATTATAAACTTGTCACATAAGTGTCAGTAATATTATTTTCTACATTAATCTTTGGTTTTCTAGCAGTAAAAATGGATCCCTTAGTAAAGTACCAGGAACCCCTAGAGATCTGTGGATTATACTTCACAAAACAAAAACTATTTTAGCCAAATGGCATCAACTATTGGTCATAGTGGTCTGCCAGGCAGCTAGACATGGCAACTCGATGTGGATCAGTGATGGCAAATCTTTCAGGGCTTTCGATGGTACCGAGAGCCTGCTGTGGCACAGTGCCACAGGGCTGGCACCACTGAACTAGAACATGAAGAGATAAAGTGTAATAACTGGAACCTAAGAGCTTGAACCTCCATGGCTTAAGGAGAGTTTGTCAGCTATATATGAAGATAAGGGAACAAACTTCAATCACCGCTTTACAGGGCAGAGTTAGGCTGGAAAGAGAAACCTTGAATCTGTCCATCTGTTCAACAGATCTCCCGCATGTCTACTCCTGATCCAGTACTAGCGTGTGCTCCTGTATGACATGCAGAAATGGGGTAGCCATTAACTACGGAGTTTACTGTCAGCCAGAGACTATCTGCGTCCAGTTGGACAGCAAAATGCACAATATATGAGAAGAAAGCGCTATGGAAATACAAAAGGAAAACCACATCTGAGATGGCTCAGGAAAAGATCTGTAGAGAAACAAATGCTGAGGTTTGATTTTTTAAAAATGGATTTTTTTTTTAAGGGGAATTTTTTTTTTTTTTTTGCTTTTTTGAGACAGGGTCTCGCTTTGTAGTTCAGGCTGGCCCTGAGCTCACTATGGTGCCCAGGGAAGCCGCCGCGAACTCAACAATCCTCCTGTCTCTGCCTCCCAAGTGCTAGGATGACAGGCCTGAGCCACCACGTCCGGGGCATTGTGGTATGCGGTGTTGATTGTTGGTGGGCGTGTCTCCACGCCAGCATTATACATGGTTACCGGGGATTGAACTCAGGACCTTGCGCTTGCGAGGCAGGCGCCGGAACCACTGAGCTAACCCTCCGGCCTTAAAAATGGAATTTTAACAGGTAGAGTTTGATGAGAGAGAAAACATCGAGGTTTTTTTTTTTTTTTTTTTTCAAAGAGGGGCTGTGTATCTGTGGCTTCCAGGATGTAAAACTACGCCTTGGTCATGGCACAACAAGCTTTTGTCTTCTCAGCTGTGAAAGCAGATATTTCCACTCTGTTCTGGGGAATATTTCCAGGGCGGGTCAGGCTCCTGCGCTGCACTAGGCCATGGGCAGCCCTGCTGTCTTCTGTATTTTTCCTGTCCTTGGGATAAATCGGGGACACCAGCCTTGAGGGCAGTCAGTCTGGCACCTTAAAACTCACAAGCACAGAGAAAAGAGTGAAGAACCGAAATTAAAAATAGCTCTACATAGCAGCGACGCAGAAAAGGTGGCTGAAGGTTCTCCTCTGACGTTAACAAAAAAAATTACAAACTATGCCTTTTAGAGAGGCATTCGGAATATCATGAGAACTACTGAAGCACAGAGTAGCCGGGTCCCGAGAAGGACTCACACTGGCCATTATTAACAGCGCACCACAACCTTAATGCCCTTACAGGCAAGGGTTCAGCACCATAAACAGGAATGAAAACGAATGAGGGGAAAAAACGAAAACAAAAACCAAATCATTCCAGAGGAATGATACCAAACTGCAAGGCACTGAAGGAAGAAGGAACACAGCAGAGTAGGGTAGTGGGAGCTGGGGCTGAGACCTAGGGAGGCCAGGGGGCTCCGTGGCGATGCTCACTGTAGCAGATCAAAGCACCCGATGCCAGAGCGCCAGGAGCCCGTATATTTTGTCTGTGAATCAAGTCTCATGAAACACACTTCCCCTCCAGAAGCTTGCTGTGTGTGCGCATGTGTGTGCACGTGGTCTTACACTGTCTGTGGTGCCAGCCGTAGGTTTTTGTCCTACCCCTCTCTTGCTCTTCCCTGCGTATGGCAAATGTATCCAGTCTCTGAAGACCAGGCCTGCTCTCTGATCAGGGTTCATTACTCCTGCGCCATGGCGACAGCTTCCTTATTGTTCTGATGGTTCCAGTTCACTTATTCTTACAGGTGGAAAGTCTTTAGGAAAGTTTCAGTGATCGAGCTAAATCTGGAAGGTTAAAATCTGAACAAGTTGTTTTAGTCAAGGCATGACTGAAGAATAGCACTCGAGAAAAACAACAGATTGAGCCAGGGAGATCAAGTATCGGGCTGTAAGTTTTCATATTTATTTTGTTTCATCCATTTGAATTTTCTCCTAATTTGCCAAGGGCTGGGGATGTAGCTCAATGCAAAGGCCTTCGGTCCAGTATCCAGAACTGGAACAAGACATTTTTATTTTAAAATGTTTTTTCTATCACCACACGATTGATGCAAGAGTCCTCAGATCATTGGCCAGTGTTGCTTGTTTCTGAGGAGGACATGGATATATTTGGATGGGGGTGATATATTCCCAAACTTGCACATGACTGAAAGGCAGAAGAAACCCGTTAATTACGCAGATACCTGCCTAGTCTCTTTTGTCTTCACATCTTATACTTTGATTTAGAAACTGCGGTCTAAGCACAACAAGTACTATACTTCTCAATGTTGTGTTATGATGAACTGAGGCCCCATATCCCAGTTTTCTCGTTAATCATCTTCTTCAGTACATTCTGATTTTTTAAGTTACTTTTTCTCTTTCTTTCTGTTTGCAATACATAATAATTACATTAATCTTGGGAAATTGGTACACAGACCCATTATATTTTAATCATTTCTATTCTCTTTCCCTCTCTGCTCTCCTGTCTCTCCTACACCCAGATTCCTTCCACATCTCTAAAAATGCTACCTTCTTATCATCTGGCTTTCATGCTGGTTGTTGAGTTTTTTATATTTTGGGTTTCTCATATAAGGGAGAGGACGTGGTATTTAATATTCTGTATCTGACATATCAGAAAAAAGCCCTGTTGTAAAAGTTGAATCAACAAGATTATGTAAGCGTGATAAAGCATTCAGAAAGTATTCCTGGAATCAAGTCCTGCTCCTGTTGATTGTTTATGTGGCCACTGGAGTTATCTCCCTGAAGCACAGGGTCAATTAAAACTTATTCAGAATGTATTCTCCACTGAATTTAAAAAAAAGCCCTATAGAAGATTATGTTCTTTACGTGACAGGTCCACACAATAGTCACTGCGGGCTCAGGAGAAGGATGTGTTCTAATCTCCAAAGGTTCTATTACACAGGACTTTTATGACTCAATGTCATAATAGACAATCTGTTTTCTTAAGCAGCTTATTTTTTAGGGCAGCAATTCTCAACTTTGCCTATATATTTAGAATCATTAATATATTGATCCCTGAGTATGTAAGTCTGGGGTGAGATGTCAGAACAGTGAACATTTCGCCAGGTCTTTAGGTGATACCAAGGTTCAGCAAGGTTGAACCACTGTTCTTGGGGGTATCTATTTCTGTACTTTTTGTCAGAATAAAAATGAGCAAGTATTGGCAAAACAAGGTTCATCTGAATGCAGAACAGGGACAGACTGTCCAACCACAAAGTAACTGAAAATAAAAGGAAATTTCTGTGGTGTCATAAACAAGAAAAGGATTTCTCTACTGCTGTTTATGTCTTTGGTTGAACAGTTTTCAATAGTTTTCACCCCATCAACATGAATAGAAACAGTTAGGTTTTCTTCTTTACACACACATATGTATGTGTGTGCATCTACACACACACACACACACACACGCACACATGAGCGCGCGTGTGTGTGTGCGCCCAAGCCCCAAAATTGTCAGAGAGTGAAGATCAGAAGTGGGTGACAAAAGCTCGGGTGAAAAACCAGCAGAGAAGAAGTGAAGGCTGATAAAAGGAACTGTTATCACTTCTGACCACGACAATGATTCATTTACAGACACAAATTTGCTTGGGTCAGATCTCCAGGCGAGGAGGTAAACTGAAAGGGGGGCCCGCATAGGTTGAGGCAGGAAACATGTTTCTCTGATTTGAATAAATGCACTGTGAAGGGCACCAAAAAATAGACACTGTTTTCTCTGAGGCAGGCACTGCTTTAAACATGCATTTTCTCACTTGGCTTAATCAATCCTTGTCTATCATTCCTATCGTGTAGAAAAGAAACTCAAGTCTCAGAGCGATAATGCAGTGTGATTGGGATGGGGACCAGGCCTGACTGCTAAACCCCATTTTCTTAATCAGCACCTCCATATTTATCTATGGATACATTTTGTTGTTCAACCGCAGCTCTGAAGTCAGCACTGCTCGGACAAGGGCTCACCCCCCAACCAGGGCAAGAAGGACCAGCACAGTATCGCTCCTCCAGGCCCCCAAGTCTCAGAGACCTTGCTGAACATCGCAATCACCTACAAGACAGGAAATCATAAAAGAGGGAGCCCTTTGCAGAAGGTGACGCTTCAACTCTGGCTTCCCATGAGGAACACTTTGGAAAAATGATTGATGTCTGGAAGTTGATCTGTGAAGTTTGGGCTGGAGCCATGAAATAATGATTTTTGAGGTTCTCAGGTCATTCTCCCAAGTGTGTTTTTAAGAGCTCCTGTTGTCATGAGGACTGTGTGCTTGCATGTTCTGCAGGGAGCCATTTGTCCTGGAATGCAAAGAGGCAGTACTGCCTTGTACCACGAACCCCAAAGAACTGAATCCTAGAAAACTGAGCTCAATTATCAGGTGACAGAAGCAGTGGCTTTGACATCTTGTACCCTGGTTTCAGCTGTCACTAAACCAATAACATGTGCGTAGCAGTCATGACAATAACTTCTCTTAAGACAACTTATATCCTCAGGAAAAACATGCAAAATAAAACTAAAACATAAAAATAGCACAGCCACTACCACTACCACCAGGCAAGTCAGCCATGCTGCTCGAAGTTTTCGATACAGCGCATGACGTCCTTTCAAAACAAAGTCATAAAGATATCGCAGACAGGGGGTCAGAATCACAGGTCTTTTCTGTGTTACTTCTTAGCTACCATAGCACGGATGAGTTTCTTGAATTCCTTTGAGCTTTGACTTCCAAAGCAAGCACCAAAGAAGCGGCTGAGACGATTCAGTCCCCAGACAGGAGGTCACAGCCGAGTCGCTGATGCGGACATCTGTCAAGCCCTCTCCAGACGCGCTCATTGCATCTCCGGTCTGTGCCGGCACCACGGTCACCTCTCCTAAGCCTCTGTGAGGACGGTAGTAACTGCCTTCGCCACCGGAGCATGAAAGTAATGCCTACGAGGTACCCAGCATGAGCTCTGCCTCCTTCTCCTTCCAACAACAGGAGGCAGAGAACCAGTGTTGATAACGGGAGCCGCCATGTTTCAGAAGCTATTGTGTAGGTGTGATGTTTATCAGTATTTTAGTAGAAAATAGTACTCAGTAGGTACTCAGCACTTTCGTGTGCAGCAGGTGCTGTTTTAAGGATTTATATCTATTGCTTCTGGTCCCGTCCCAATATACCTATGACCCAGTACTGTTATTATCTATGATGGTTTAAGGAAAAAGTGGCGCAGAGAGGAGCAATACCGTACACTCCACCTCACAGTTCTCCCTGAAGCTGCAAGTTCATCCCCGAGGCCCGGATGCTGTTAGGAATGTTTGATTTCTAAAGTTAATAAAACAATCAAGCAATGATTTAAAGTTTTATTAACTTTAGAAATCAAACATTCCTAACAGCCTCCCAGAAAGCTTAAATAAACCTTAGAATATTCCCGATAGGAAAAACTGTTTTGTGTTTGCTTGCCAAAGAAAGACTTATCTCCAATAAATTTCGGCACAGGCATGTTTATATTTCCACTATTAATTCTTAACCTATTCTTTTTTTTTTTTTTTTTTTGGTGGTACTGGGGATCGAACTCGGGCCCTTGTGTTTCCAATGTAGGTGCGGTACCACTTGAACTAAATCCCTGGCCCTTAACCTATTCTTTTATACTTCCCATTCACTGCAAGATTTATCTGTGCACTGAAAAATTAGAAATTATTAGTCCAATTACAACAACTACTGCAACAATTTTTTGAGTTACCTTTTGAATTTTCTCCATGGTGTCTCTCATGGGAATCTGTATTACCCTCAGCTCCTCTCAAAGGTGAAATTCCACCAGTTAGCTTTCAGCATTTGTGGTAGAAAATCTCTGAAATTATTCTGGTTATTTCAGAGCAAACCAGCATTGAGGTGACCCAGTGCGGTGCTTCCAGAGCTATCAGGGCTCAGTGCCCAGTAATACTGTGCTCACCCTGCCAGGTTAGCATACACCCTTATCCTTATATAGTGCCACACACCAGTAAGAATACTTTCTTCTTTACCAATGCAAGTGACCCTTTAAACATCCCAGGAGGCAGAAAAACACAAAGTACAATCATCTTTACCTTTGCTAATGAAAAATTGAAATGCAAAAAAGTTTTTAGGTACATGGTGAGTGCAGTACAGAGCGTGAGGCTTGTTTGGGGGGAATCTGGTACACGCATTTAACATATCTCGATCATTTTCAACCCTTGCGCTCACTCTCTCCATATCCTCTCCCAACCAACAAGAGCCCAGGTGAAGGAACACGTTCCCAGTGAGGTGAAATCTCCATGCTGACCTACAGTGAACACAGATGCAAATGGAGAGACATGACTCATCTTTAAAGGGCTCCAGGCTTTTGCAAATGTCTCTCTTACCTGCCTGAATCACAAAAGAAGGAAACAAGTGTTCAACAGATTCTCTGGAAGTACCAGGGATGCAGCTCAGTGGCACTGTGCCTGTCTGGCAAGCACAAGGTCCTTAGTTCAATCCCCTGTACCACAAAAAAAAAAAAAAAAAAAAAAAAAAAAGATCCTCTGGACAACACTAGTGTTGCACACACATACACACTTCACACGAAGGGGTGAGTAGTGTACTTGAACTTTCTTCCAAAGAACACAGTATCTCTTTCTATCCTAGACAAGATACACACTTTGAATTGAGTGGAACCTCTCCATAAATCCAGTATTTTGATGCGTGGCCTTGATTCTCCTGCATGAAGAGGATGCAGGCCCTTACAAAGAGGCTTCTCACAGATGAAACCCAGTCTCTGCATCTCTGAACTGGACAGTACTACCTACCTGCACAACGGTGCCACACCCAGAGGTAGGTAATACCTCTACTGACACTATTTCTTGAGAAGCAAATTGGTTTTGCTTGGAGTTTTGTTTCTCCTTGAAGAATCAAAGCATTACAAATTTGGGAATTTCAATACTTCTAGAAAATGTAGAAATCAATCAAACCTCTTAATAATGCAAAAACAAAAGTTAGAACAAGAGATAGGGACCTGACTAAGGCTAAGATAGGTTGACAGCAGAGACGGGGTCTGAATTCAGGCCTTTGGAGTCTTGGCACGGTGCTGTTTTACACGGCAGGGAACCACTTCCCAGGTGGGCTCTCTCCAATGCAAGACGGACCATTAGCACCACTATCACCACTAGTAGGTGCTGTTGCCTGAGCATATGAATGTTCTCCCTCCACATAATGTGAAATTTCACTGGCAATGGGACCCTGGTGCAGGACACTGTAGTCTGTTAGGATGACTTCTACGTGGCGACAGAACAAGGCTAACAATGGGCCATCTGATCTAGAACAATCCTTTCAGTTCTCTCAGAAACACTCTGGAACGCGCCAGGTTTAGATCTGCTTTGTTCTGAAAATCAAGGCGATGCCCACAGCCTGTGAGGGAGGGGGCTCCCTCACCCTCTCCCGCCATGTGAAGGAGAGGCACATCTGGAACAAAGATGACAGGGCTCCAGTCCCTGCTGACTGCAGCTGGTGGGAACAGGCCGTTCTCTACACCAGTGTCACACATGCACTTGATAGAGAGCTTCCGGTTTTGCTTCCCTTGTTTACTTTTGTAAATGCCGACGAGCCACGTCAGTGGAGTAAATGGTGTATTTGTTGGTAGAAGAACTGAATTTTGATCCTATGGTAGCTATATCAACTACAGGATCTCTGACTTTGGGCAAGCTCCTTTATCTGGAGGAGTGAGTGGCTTTTGGGTCAGGAATAATAATCTCAGCCCTAGACACTTTAAAGTATTACTGAGAAAAAAATGACCATACATTTATGTACACACACATGGCTGTGTGTGATCCAGAGAATTTTGTAGAGACACACTGCTGCCAAGTAAGTTTGTTTGGCTAATACTGATATAAACTACATGCTCAATGTAGTTGAATGTCCTTGTATAACTGGAGCTTCCGTCCATTCATCACAGTATCGAAGTTTTAATGCAAAACCCACAAAGAGGAATGTAGGACTAACGTGAGCAGATATGACTGTGAAGAGTTGTGTGGCGTCTGAATCCTGGCAGTGTGGTTCACAGTCTCCCTGGAGTGGGTAGGGGAATGCCAGGAATACTGGCACACGATGCTACTCCAGAGCTCGAGGGGAGCCCGTGGGCATGCAGTCTGAGAACCCTGGGCCCGCTGCCTCCTATGCCCCTGGAAATCCTCTCTGCTGAACCGCAGACGGCACTCATTCCACCAGTGGCACTGAGCTTTCCGAGTGCTGGAGTGATGTCGAGGGAACAGTTATTAACGTACAAATGTATGTACACAGTATGTGACAATATGCGAGGCTGAAAGCGGCTAGTGTATTACTTTGAGGTAATACTCCCCACCGGGATTGCGCTCCTGGAAAAATTCCTCCATCTCTACAGAAGCTTATACAGTCATGTGCTATCACTTACCAGAATGTTTGGGATAAAAATGGTGTCAATTTTAAGGAAACACACTTCTCAATTTTCTTTGTTGACATTTGAATTAAACATGAGGTTTCTTCTTTTCCCCTCTCCTCTTTCATTCAGAGAATGAGGCCCTTCACAGTCTTGCTTTGAGTGAGAGAGAAATAGTTACCCTTCTTTGCCAATTCCAAGGTAGCAGAGTCCCCGGATCTATAAGTACGAAAGTTTAAATTCCATTCTAATAAACTCTATTGGTCCAAATTATTTCTTAGGTCAAGCGCAAGGCTGTGTAGTAAGAATACAAAAAGAAATCACCTTTCTACCCACTAAGAGCCCAGAACGGCACAGAAAATTCTGGAAGATTAGCTGGGGCTGAAGGACACTTTCTGGACCATATGACTTTGGAAAAGTGGAGCAGAACCTGGAGCCATGTACCTGGGCTGCCCGCATTTTCTATCTCCCTTGTACAAAACAAGTACTCTGAATCAGGAAATTTTATAAAGAGCGCCCCCACCCCCCCGCTTTTCTAAAAGCGATGTTGCATATGAAAAGTAAATTGAAATTAAGGCTGACTAAGGCTAAGAAGAATCTACAAAATGGAGATTTCTGGGCAGCTCTTCCGCACCCCCATTTTGTCAAACTTATAAAGGCTATAAAATAAAAGAATAGGAAAACCTGGAAATGGCACGCTCTATTTATGTCGGTGAAATATTTCTGGGAAATTCCTCTTCTACTAAAGTAGTTCCCACATTTAGTTTATCTTACTCAGTAAGCCCACTTAATTTCTACCAGAGGACTAATATTCAAATGCATAATAACTAGTAAGATAAATCTAAGGCCTCCTTAACACTGACTTATAGGAAGCTCCCAGAAACCATATAAATCTGTAAGAACTCTGGAAAAGCAGAGAAGCTAGAAGCATGCTCTTGCATCAGCTCCTGCTGTGTAATTTTATTTGAAGTTCTGTCTTGAGCAAGAGACAGATAGCATACAGGGGGAACGCAAAGGTGAAGTCTTGAGCAACAGTTTGGACCTTCAACACAGCTTGGCACTGTCAGTGTCCTGTTAGGTTCAAAGAAGAGTTGGTTACCACAAATACAGCTTGCTTTATTTCTGAAACAAAACCATGCACATATTTGTGGCCATACTACTAATTAACCTGTAGAGTGTTCCTTTCATTTAGTCAGGGTGTTTTGCTCCCCCTGGTTGCAACATGTTGGGGTTATTTTCTGCCATCTGGAATATACTCAAACTGTTCTCTTCTAGGTACCAGAGAGGACGGTGCAAACGCTAAAGGACCAAAGGACGGGAGAGACTGAGTGGTACAGACAGATTAAAGGAGCTCTACATGCGCATATACGAGGCTTGAGGATGACTCAGGAGTGCCATGATGACAGTCTATAAATATTTGAAAGGTGTAAACACTAAGGAATAATTTAGCTCGGTGCAGGTGGTACAACTGGGAAGGATCTTAAAGAGCAGGAAAGGCCTACATTAAAGAAAACTTAAATGTTAAATGCTGTGCACGGAGTACAGCAAAACTAAAACGTGAGGACAGTTGCGAGAGGGATGGGATGTGGGCCACAGCCACGGGCTAGGTGTGCAGATGGAGCTGCGTAACCTCGGACATGGCATTCACTTAAGGGCGTCAGTTCCCCCTTCAGTAGACTGATATGTGGACCAAAGATGGCTTAGAGACTTCAGGGTTCTACACTACGAGGACTTTGACAATCTTGCCATCTTCTTTTTTTTTTTTTTTTTTTTTTTTTGAGACAGGGTCTCACTTTGTAGTTCAGGCTGGCTCTGAGCTCACTATGGAGCCCAGGAAAGCCTCGAACTCAGCAATCCTCCTGCCTCTGCCTCCTGAGTGCTGGGATGACAGGTGTGAGCCACCACGCCAGGCACTGTGGTATGTGGTATTCATGGCTGGTGGGCGTGAATCTCCATGCCCAGCATTGTATGTGGTTTCTGGGGATTGAACCCAGGACCTTGCGCTTGCGAGGCAGGCACCGGAACCACTGAGCTAACCCTCCGGCCCAATCTTGCCATCTTCGTAAGGAACAGGAAGAAGAGTGAAGGAGAGCGGTGAGTTCCCTCAACAGATTCATCTCTGTGCTACCAGCTTCCTCTGAATACCTGATGAGGAATTTACCGATTTATTCATGTACTTATGTGTTTATTTTAAAAAAGGGTAGAATCAATATTTTACTGCCTTTTAGAATCAGAGGACAGTTGGGTATATAGTTTTCATACTTCATACTTTTTATAAATGAAAAAATCACAAGTTTTAAACACCTGATAGCTGGTTACGTTCCTCAGAAAACGCAATTAGACTAATTCATCAGTGGTGGCTTCAAGCTTTTCCTCATTAGCACCAGAAAACTCACCCAGCTTTTCACACTTCCTAACAATTCCAGAAGGCTGGTGTGCATTTGACTTCACAGTCTGCAGCAAAGTCCTGACAGTCATCCACACCTACATCAAGGAACAAGACTCTGGAATATTTTTCAGACAGGGAATAAAAGAAAAGCTTGATCATTTCATACGGCCCATGCCATCACGTGGCTGGTAACACCGAGTGCTACCCGTGTACCTCCTACACCAGCCCAGGCTTGCTGAAAAGCCTCTTTGCTAATCAAACTACTGCACCCTTTTGGCTGCTGGGGGTCTGACGAGCTATTAAAGCAAGTGCATTGATCTTTTGGTCCTGAAGACTGAACCCAGAGGCTTTGCTCTGAGCTATACTCCCAGCACATTTTTCTTTCTTTTTTTTTTTCCTGAGACAGGATCTCATTGAGATTCTCTGGCTAAGCTTGCCCCTGTGATCCTCCTCCCTCAGCTTTGCGGATGATGAGATTATTGACTGGTTTTTAAATCCACTCTTACATGACAGACTCCCAACAAGGCAAGATTTCAGAGCAATCTGGCCTTCAGTATGATCCAGGAAGTCACATGTAGGTGAATTAAGATGAGAAAACTGGCCTCTCGTCACTTGCCCGTTCTCATGATGCTTTTCCCACCGCCCTTCCGCACGCTTTGCTCTGCACCATGGGAAAGGACATTCTGATATTTGGAGATGTCCAGGCAAAGTGAGTAGAAATGCTTCAGGCGGTATTCAAGCCTGAAGGAGGGGGCTCAAGGCCTTTTGAAAGTTATTTCTAACTTTAAATTTTACGAGAATTCACTGTTATTATACATTTGATGGGCTGATACTTTTACGAAAATTCACCATTAATATGTATTTGATTGGTTAATACCTTAGGACAGAGATCCAGTTGAGAGTTAATGTGCCCTTCATTTAACAATAGACTCCTAGGATTGGCTCCTAAATCCACCTGTATCACATACAGAGGCGCCCATGGCTTGCCTGGGCTTCCTGGCCACTCTGTTTTTTGTGCATACCTGTCATGTAAGGCACTTTTTCTATTCCAATTGCCCCTTCACCTGGGTGGCTTTGTGCAGGGGAAAAACAACCGAAACCCACAGTCTGACTCTTGAACTACCTGTTATCAGAGATAGTAATATTTTCCTCTGAACCTGCCCATGACATTTGAACTTGATATTGTAATTTTGCTAATTATCTATTACATAAATTAAATAAGAAATGACCCTAACATGCCTAACGCTCTGAGTTCAGTCCCTGACATTCAGCTTCAAATTAAAACAAACAAACAATAAAATCTAAGAATGGTTTGAAAAAGTTCTAGGAAGACTTTTTTAGGAAATAATGTAAATTGTTCAGGTAAGTATGGATAAGCAAACTTTAAAATATCATGGAAGAGGCACAGACATTGTCATTTACCATTCATTTACTGTAATTCATAAATGATTTTAAGTTTCTTGTTCTCCTTTAGAGAAACTCAAACTGACCCTCACAGAGGACCCAGCAGGACATTTTATACTATGCTTCATGCTAAACACAAGGAGGACAGGAAGCTCTTCCTCAAACTTTGGCCATTTTCTTCCAACAAAATGGTAAAATATATTTTTTGTTGTTTATTACAACAAACTTTACCAACCAGGAAAGGAGCCCATTTTAAGCATATATTTTGATGAGTTTCATAACCTACAGGCCCTTGTGATTACCATCATGATCAGTTATAGACCATTTCCATGTCCCCCAAAGTTTCTCAGTGCCCCATTAGTCACTTCCATGTTATTTTTGGTCAGCAGGGGTTTGTTTTTTTCTTCTTACTTACGATTTTATATGCATAGAGTTATAGAATAGGTATTAAATTGAGAGAAGGAGTCTCTGGTTTCTGTGCCCAACAGTATGCTTTGGCAGGTTTTCCCTGTGGTTGTGCACATTGGTAGCTTGTGTCCTTACTGCTGATGAGATGCATTTTACTGCACAAATATGGCATGGTCTGTCCTTTCACCTACTAATGGATATTTGGGTTGTTGCCAGTTTTTAGCTACTGAAAATAAAGCTGCTGTGAATTTTTATGTACAAGTCTGAGTGGGGAAAAAGTTTTCATTTGCTTAGTTTCAACACTGACGAAGAGAGTTTCTAAGTATATCTTGTATGTATAATTTCATTTTTTTTTTTTGTGGTACTGGGGATTGAACTCGGGCCCTTGTGGGTCCAAGGTTGGTGGGGTACCACTTGAGCATTTAAATCCCCAGCCCTGTATGTTTACTTTCTAAAGACAAACTCTCTTCTAAAATGCTCTGTCATGCAATAGTCTCAGCAGTGGTGTGTGGGGACTCTAGCTCGTCCAGCTCCAGGGAATACTCCGGGTTTCGTCGGTGTTGTTAGTCTCAGCCACTCTCTTTGATGTACAGTTACACGGGGTGAGGGGGTTCATTGTGGCTCTACGTGTGCAGCATTCTTCGCTTGCTTCTTCCTTATGTATATATTTTCTTCACAGAAGTGTCCGCTCAAATATTTTGTGTATTTTTGAATTGCGTTATCTTTTTGAGTCCCAAGAGCATGCTGTTTTCTGTATTCTGAATATATAACCTTTATCAATACATCTATGGTGGACCTATTTTCTCTCCATGTGTGGCTTAGTTTCCCATTTTTGAATGGTGTCTTTGGAAAACAGGCCATATATATATAATTTTTTTTTTTTTCCTTGAGATAGGGTCTTACTCTGTAGGTCAGGCTGGCTCTGAGCTCACTATGTAGCCCAGGCAAGCCTCAAATTCAGCAATCCTGTCTCTGCCTCCTGAGTGCTGGGATGACAGGCGTGAGCCACCAAGCCTGGCACTGTGATATGTGGTATTGATTGGTGGTGGGCGTGAGTCTCCACGCCCAGCACTGTATGTGGTTACTGGGATCAGACTCAGGACCTTGCACTTGCGAGGCAGGCTCTGGAACCACTGAGCTAAATCTCCAGCCCCCAGGTTTTATAATTTTTAAAGTCTGTCATTTCTTTCTTTCATAGACATTATTCTTTTATGAACGTATATTCTTCAGAAAATCTTTGTCTCTCATGAAATCATAAGACTTCTCTGTTTTCTCATAGAAGTTCTATAGTTTTGGCTTTTATATTTCATTTCATTGATACAAAATACACACAAAGGCTTACAGTGAAAACTGCAGAACACTGCTAAGACCCATGAAGAAACACTGAAATCAAGGGAATCTATCCCATGTTCACATGCTAGAGGATAATGGTGAGAGGTATCAGTTTTCTCTAATGTAATTAATATGGGCAAAATAACAAGGTATACACTCCAAAACTGATTT
Organism: Thryonomys swinderianus; assembly: GCA_004025085.1. Taxonomy (NCBI): domain Eukaryota; kingdom Metazoa; phylum Chordata; class Mammalia; order Rodentia; family Thryonomyidae; genus Thryonomys; species Thryonomys swinderianus. The sequence continues at coordinate 29,626 of PVIC010005116.1, forward strand.
TAAACTTTGTATAGACATGTAACAAGTTGCAGAATAATCCATTTGACTTTGGAAGAAGAACATGTTGGAGAACTTCAATTACCTGATATAAAGGTTGACTCAGAGGCAACTAGTCAGGGCAGTGGGATAATAAATGGCACAAAGACAAATACAAATGTTTTAAAATAAAATTATGTAACCTTGCTCTGGTTCACTAACTGTGGCTCTTGCAGCAGACTGCATGGGCTAAAGGGTTCCGAACATTAATTTGCTCATAATAATAGCAGTGAGTACACAGACCCACTGTGGGCTTCAGAAAGCTCCCTCGCCCGCATTTTAAGACTCCCAGAAAGTAATCTGTTTTTTGCTTTGTTACATTCATATCTTCTATTAGAACATGCCCAACTAAGCCATGTTACATCAATTTTATTAAAAAGAAATTATATTTAATTGCATCTCCATCCTTTCCCATGAATCCATTATGAATATTTCATTCTCCAGTGTTAGAAAAAGTATATTCACTTGCTCAAAGACCATCGTTTTATAAGGATTGCTAATAATTAGGACCTCTTAACTTACTTTAAATATTTCAAAGAAAGTGGCAAGCAATGAAAAGTAAGTCTGAACCCACAGGGTAAGGGTCACTTAGAAGTCTTTTGTCTTCAGGCTGTGACTGCATAGTTAAGCTTACCTGATGTGCTCAGCAGGTTGTTAACAGCACCTCTGTAGAGAGGTCCATCAGAGATGATTTTGGATGAAAAAATTTATCATTTCATGTCAGTGGTAAAATGACCATCATTCCCACAAGGAAAAGCAGCGTGAGGTTTTTTTCATTTGTTTAACATCAATAGCTAACCATGAATTCTGATCTCTTGATAAAACATAAAACTTTCCTACTGATCCTCTGCCTATACTGTTTCCATGACTATGCATAATTATTTTTAGCAAATAAAAATATCCGAGGCTAAAATGTTAATTTCATCAGCTATATACACACATACCCTTCTGGAGGAAAAAACAAACTACAAGGTATCAGAATATTTCGCCATAAGAAAAAAGTCAACTCCCTGATTTTTAATATTTTCACAGAGAAAACATCTAAGGAAATATGATCTTTTTGGAACCATGTTATTTAACCTGAAATTATGAAATTTGTGAAAAAATGTAATAGAACATTATCCATATCCCATGGATGTGAGTCCACTGAACTAATCAAAAGTTATTTTGACAGTCAGTTGTATGGCAACAACTGTCACCCCAACGCACTGGGAAGGGAGGCAGGAAGATCTCAAATTCAAGCCCAGCCTGGCCAACTTTGTGACTTAGTGAAACCTTATCTCAAAATGTAAAAAGTATAGGGTGGGGGGATAGTAGGACTGTCTGTTCTCCTGTCAAGGAGCAATAACAGTTTATTCTAATTCTGGCCTTTAACAAAAGACAATGACAGAGAGACTGCCCCGGAAAGAACCATTGCTAACTGTACTGTGTAGTATTTTTACATATAGTTCTGTTAAATTTACCCAGAACAGGCCTATTACACATCATTGTAAAGTGAATTATTCCTATCTTCCTTTGCCAGTTCATTCACCTGGAATAAGTTAACTTTTAAGTATGTCTTATCACCTCTCCTCAATTTCTCCAGAATTTTATCTTCTAAGGGATTTTGTGTGGATTCATGACACACAGTCAAAGCCTTCCATTATAGAACTATGAGACTGCAAATCAGTATAGATATGTGTGGCAACCTTAAGTGTTGAAAAGTGGCGCCCTCATAACAAGATAGCAAACTTTCCAAGAATGGAGTTCGGTGTTTACGCCAGCTAATATTCTCAAAGGAAGAATTGAAAGGTGCTTCATTATTTAATTGATAAGAATGATGTCTTGCTGATGTCAAATGAGTGAATAGAGTAAACATAACTTTTGCGCCAAAAGTCAAATACATGTAACACCAAGGGCCCAATAAAATGCTCATGGTTAAGAATCAGGAGGTACCAGAAAGATTGGTCGGAGCAAAAAAGCAACTACTTATGTTTGCAATTAAAAGTAGCCTATATTCTAAAAGCTTTAAATTTGGAGCTGGAGATTTAGCTCAGTGGTTCCAGTGCCTGCCTCGCAAGTGCAAGCTCCTGAGTTTGATCCTGGTAACCACATACAATGCTGGGTGTGGAGACTCACGCCCCCCAGCAATCAATACCACATACCACAGTGCCGGGTGTGGTGGCTCATGCCTGTCACTCCAGCCCTTGGGAGGCAGAGACAGGAGGATTGCTGAGTTCGAGGCTTGCCTGGGCTACATAGTGAGCTCAGGGCCAGCCTGAACTACAAAGCGAGACCCTATCTCAAAAAAAAAAAAAAAAAAAAGAAAGCTTTAAATGTTTTAGTGAGGTAGATTCTTCGCATACTTTAAGTCACAGTACAATATTTAAAGGATGAGTAAATGCAAGGCTCCTGAAGTCATAACTCCTTAAACTGTTACTAATCTGTGACATTGTGCAAGTCGCCTAATGTATCTGTGCATAAATGATTTCATTGGTAAATCAAGAATATAAAGGTATCTACTAAATTAGAGGAACTGTGGGACATATGTAAGGTAATATATTTTGCCTACATTTTAATTCATATAAAATGCATATCTACTTATATGTGAGAGTATGCAACATATCGTGTTATCAGTGTTATTCTATCTGTTATTATTAAGAAATCTATAGGGTCACTACACGACCAACATCCATAAATTGGACATAACACTTTTAAGAACTTATTGTAAATACTGAACTAAGAAGACAATATATTTCATCACTATTGAAATATAAGCATACCAATGACAAGTATAACATACAAATAACAGCAAAATGTGTAGTGAGGAGAAAGAAAATGTATGTGACAAAAACAAGAATTTTAGTTTATATATGGAACACAGAAAGCAGAGAAGAATAGGCCGATTAAAGGCTATAAACTATGTCTTAGACGGAGGGAGACTGAAACTCAAAAAAAGATGCAAAGAAAGGCCATTGCTGCAAATCATAAAAGGAGCATCAAATTTCATCAGTAAAGAGCAACCAAAATTGATGACTGTCCTAAGCCACAGGGACAGTAGCAATGGATTAAGTTTCCATGCTCCTTACCTAGATAACTGGCACATTTTCTAGAGACACGAAACATTTAAAAAGCCCATAGTTGGTACATTCATCAACACACCATAGCAAAAGTCCACCCAAACTGAGTCTAGCACTGCTGAAGACAAAAAAGAACTCTGTTGATTGTGTTCCTTGAGTCGTTTCTTAGCTTTCTTTCAAAGAAGCGGACAGGGGTGTCCAATGCCGAGACCTTCTAAAATTCACCCACTAGAAATTTAGTCTGGGCTGTGCCCCCACGGGTTAGGGTCGGTAGGCCCGGGGTCCACTAGGAAGGGCTCCTCCATGGAATGCTGCTGCACGGACTCTTTGGACCTGGAGAGGCAACGTCCACAGCTCTCCTCATTGGTCAGTGACAGAAACAGGAATGGATTCTGGGAAGTCTCTGTCCAGGAAGTTCTTTACCACCTCACTGGCAGATTTCCCTCCTCATTCTCTCACAAGTTACTATTTAGTTATGTATCTTGGCAAGTAGGGAAAAATGAAAGAAAAGAACCTGATTATTGAGTCCGTATATATTTTAATGTTTTCTTAGGATTCTTACACATTTTTTACAAAACTTTGATCATACCAAAGACACACACATATAGAAAGTACTTTCAGCTGACATAAAATTTAACATATTTATAGGCAGGTAACGTGAAGTTTTAATAAATGTACACAATATGTAATGTCCATATAGCAGGATAGATATCTCTAACTCTTCAAACATTATCATTTCTTTGTGATTAAAACAATGTAAATCTTGTCTTCTCATTTTTTGGTGTACAAAGTACCTCAGTTGTAGTCAGTCCACTGTCCAACAGAATACCATAACTTCTTTTACCTTACTATAAATTAATACCTGTTAATCATCATTTCTCCATCCTTCCTCCCTTCTACACTCCTCAGTACCTACATCAACAAAATAGATATCACAAACAAGCAACCTAACATTGCAGCTCAAGACAGCTTTTATAGAGTGGAATATTTCTATAGGAAACTTGGTGTGGGAATGTGATGAGGGGAAGGAATAAATATGATACAGAAATAAAATACAAGAGTATGTATAAAGGGGATGGGGAGGTGCGGGTGGGTAGGGACATGGGTAAAAATGAGAATTAACTGGGTCATATACTGGTACAAATTTCCCAATGTTATATGTGATTTTGAGATGTATATAAATTGTACCAATAAAGAATTCAATTAAAAAAAGATATTAAAAAAAGTGGAGCAAACTAAATGCAAAATTAATAAATGTAATACTTAGTACAGGAGAAATTAATAAATAGAAACCAAAAAAAGTACAAAGGAAAAATAATCATTTGGTTCATCAAAAGGATAAATTCATTTGACAAATTTTTAAGTAAACTGAAGAGAAAAAAGGAGAAAAACTCAAATAAATGACATAAATATGAAAAGGAGATATTATAACTGACCCCATAGAAATACAAATGATCATTAGACTATTATGGTAGCTTAAAAGAAATGAATAAACTTCTGGCCATATATATTATAACAAGACTGAATCACAAAGAAAGAGAAAACATGGACTAATAATGAGTAATGAGATTGACGCAGTATAAAATATCTCCTATGAAAGAAGAGAATTTAGTACTGAATTTTATCCAACATTTAAAGAACTCACACCAATTCTTCTTAAATTATCCCCAAAAACTGAAGGGAAAGAATTGTTTCAAGCTCATTCTGTGAGGCCAGCATTGTACAGACACCCAGCTCGGGAAATGACACAATAAGGAAAGAAAGCAGCAGTCCAGTATCCTGGATAAAAAGAGATGTAAAAATTCTTATCCAAATACTACCAAACCAAATCCAACAGAGTATCAAGTAGCACATCTCTACCTGATGAATTGTTTAGCATATGCAAATCGACAAGTGTGACATATATTACCTCAGACCAAAGGACAAGAACTCCATGTCTTTATGTCTGGCACTGTATTATGCAAATATTTTGGAAGCATTTCCCTTGCTTCAAAACTTTAAAATAGATAATTATATTACATGCACTGGGAATGGGGTCACCATAATGGTAACTAGGCTGATTAATTTAAGTGTTTTGTCATTTGTATGAATAATAAAGCTATTGTTGACAGAATTAGGGCAGCTTTTCTGAAGGATTAATCAAACTATTTAGTTGCTGAAACAAAGAATGACCTCTGAGAAACAAAGTTAGGGCTCCTCAAGCCAGTGATCCAGCGCAGGGTGCCTTACATGAGCAGATCGGACTTATCTAGAAGAACCAGGCTCCGAAGGGTGGCTCCAGACCTAGGTATGGATCCGGTGAGGAAGCCATCGTGAAATAACTCTGATTATGATCGCCAAAGATTTCAACCACTCCAATTTGCACCACACGTGAGTATAATTTTTAGAGGTGACCGATGGCTGCGCTCACATGAACAGGGTGGCACTCTGGCATGCAGGGTGTAGGGTGACATTGAATGGATCCAATTTCAAGAAGCTCAGCACCCTCAGGCTCTTGACCATATGCTCCCCTAACTTATCAGTGTCCCTCCCGGACTCTTTTCAAACTTAGCAAATGCATCTTTGGGAGTGAAGTCACTGGGATGGATGACAGTTTTCAGAGTCATCTAATCCATGCACCTGCCTCCAGGCAAGCCTGGTCTTAAAACCACCCCAAACAGATGCCCCTTCACTAGTCTCAAAATCCCACAGGGAATGAGGTTACTCAGGCTGCCACAACAGTCCATTCCTGTGTCTCCGGTCACCCACTGGACAGTGAATCCTAAGCATGTTGTCAATAGCAGGTGGCAATGAGAAAACTCCTTGTCTTTCTCTGAGGACCTGGAATTTGGCCAAACTAGCCCTTGGGACACTGCCAAAGGGTGCAGGAACCCCAAGACTGCTAGGAGCGGTACAAATGTTAAGTTAAGCGGGGGTATTTAGGGTTCCCAGCTGACAGAAGACCACAGTGAGCTGGACCAGGTTCACAATGCTCAGCCAAGAATGGGAATGCAGGCCAGAGATTTGGCTCAGTGGTTCCAGCGCCTGCCTCGCAAGCACAAGGTCCCTGGTTCAATCCCCGGTAACCACATAACAACACTACTGGGCATGGTACGCCCACTGGCAATCAGTACCTCATACCACAGATGCTGGGCTTGGTGGCTCAAGCCTGGAATCCCAGCACTCAGGAGGCAGAGGCAGGAGCATTGCTGAGTTCGAGGCTTGCCTGGGCTACATAGTGAGCTCAGGGCCAGCCTGAACTACAAAGCGAGACCCTGTCTCCAAAAAAAAAAAAAAAAAAAAAGAATATGAATGCTTATAATAAATTTCAAGGCCTATGATTTTCCAACTACAAAGTTAAAAAAATGACAAAAGATAAAAGTAACTTGAGAATGACTTTATGAGTAATTCTTGGGCAAAAGAATAAATTATAAAAGATTTTTAACTGATTAAAAAAATAGCACCAAAACATATGAAATGGAAATAAAGTCACACATGAGCATTTATGAATTTCAAAGCTATTAAGTAAAAATGAGAAAATGCACTAATATTCAGATTTTGATAGCCCACAAGTAAATAATTCAGGCGAAAGAGGAAGTCAAAATTAGTAAGGATGAGTATTAAAACTTACATTGGAGAACTAGCAAACTTTGCACATACACATTCTTTATGAAAGGTTAACTAGGAAGGAAAATGGAAAACAGTCAACAAAAAATGGGAGATATAAATACAGATGAGAAAGAAATTTTAGAAAGACAAGTGAGTAATATTGCCCATGTTATGCTAACACAGCTGAAAATCTTGATGAAATGCACATTTTCTAACAGATACAAACAGAATGAATTCCAATACAAATAAAAATAAAAGTTCAGCAGCTGCATATTAGAAACAGAAGAACTTAGTGTACACAGTAGTTAATAATGTAACTGAGTTAGGTGTTTGGATGTATAAGTCAGCAAAAGGCAAGATCTTCCTTTCACACTAGCAGCAGCGACTGTGAAATAGATTCGTCTGCACAACAACAAAATGAAATGGTCTTGAGAGAGTTATCAAGAAAGAAGAAGAAAAATACTTGGTGAATTCAAAGGTTGAGGCTACTTGGATATAGAGGGGAAGCTTAATTCTTACATAATCTTCGTTACCATCAAAAAGGGAAACAAAGCTTATGTATTTAGGGAGTAATAGGGTCAGTAGGGGAATGGGGAAAAAATGAGAATTAAATTGTGTCATATACTGGTACAAATTCCCAATATTGAGTGCAATCATGATGTGTAGATATAATGTATCAACAAAGATAAAAATTTAAAAAACAATTCATCTTCATGCAGATTAATGAGCCAATGTACAGAGTAGTTTTCTTTAAAATACAGACACTTTCAGTTTTTCTACTGAAGCTTTTGTACTTTAACTGAAGTTCATTAACATTATTAGTGAATATTAACACACGTTTTCAATGAAAAACAAAATTCCTAAGACAGATTTAGAATTCTCAACTTCACAGTTATACAGTCATAGTGCAACCCAGAAATAGGTGTACTATGTGTCCTATATTTTTAAAATTTTTTTCTTTATTGAGTTAATTGGCACATTTTAGGTACACATTATGGTCACATTCATCATTGAGAATTTGTACCTGTACATGATATATCTTGATTCTTATTTTTTCCCTTCTCCTGCCCTCCCTTCAATGCCCCATACACATACGCTTTGCTTTTTTTTTTTTACCATCAAAATTTGTGTCTCTCTTCTTTGCTTTCCCCTGCCTATCCTCCCTAGTTCTTTCTCCTTTGAACATTTTCTTCCTATTTCACAATATCTATCCTACATTCAGAACCTCATTTATACCTTAAGTTTCTCACACCAGATGAAGGTGGACTGTAGGTAGTTACACACAAGATTTGGGTGGGATGTAGACTGTGCAGGTACCTATCCCACGGTGATACTGCTCAAGCCATTCTGTGTATCCCCAGGGCACGAAGAGCTCACCAGAAGCAAACTTCAATGCATGGTTCACTGTTGGCTTCTCAAGTGAGCTTCTGTCACTGTCACACCAACTGTTAAGGTGGTACTGGCTCAACTTTTTTCTCTAGTCCAACTGGGAGAAAATAAATCACTTCTAGGGTAAGAAATTAGCATGACTGAAGAGCTCAGAAAGAGCTTTGGTGACTCCACCTACATCTAAAAAACATTTGACTGATATTATTTAATTTTATCTAGACTCCATTATTACAGAGACAATCTTCACATCTTCATTTTATAAGGAAGACATATGGATGAGATACCTTAGAAAACTCAGTTTCTTCTTTTTGCCAACTGTGCTTGATGTAACTATCAAACTCAGCATCAGCATGGCAATATGCAGTGGACACCTGTTCCTGCACAAGGAACTTCTGGAATGTAAATGTAAGCAAGTCTCTAAGGCACATGTATTCCTTTGAAGTATATCTTCAAGAATATATTTCCTGTGTTGGGGATTTAGCTCACGTGGTACTGTGCCAACCTTGGATACACAAGGGCTCAAGTTCGATCCCTGGTGCTACAAAAAAAAAAATGTATCTCCTGATTTCTGCTCACAGCTAGATGTCAGGATGTATATCTAAAATGTACCAATACATGAAAAGGAAAGGATGGGTGTAGACAGTCTTTCTCTTTTTTTTACCCGCATACGCTTGAACACCCTGACTTGTCCTTCATCTTTCTACCCTAGTATTAGACTTTTTTTGTAGCACTTCTTTGTAAATGAGAAAAAAAAAAGAGAGAGAAACAAGGTGAGGGAAAGGATGGAAGAAATGATGTAAGGAGCAGAGGAGAGGAAACTTGGGTGCACTTAGTGAAGGACAGGACGGACGCGGCCCAGATCATGGGGAATCATGGCCGGGCTCTCATTACTGATGATCTTCCATGGCTTAGAAGAAAGATGTCACTGACTGAATTAGCACATTTGTTCTAGCTATGCCAGGACCTTGGTGTGGTTGTCAAGGTAGAATGACCTTTCCCATGGTGGAAATATCAGTACAACTAAAAATTTCTAGTCACCTCTGGGGCTCTTTTTTTTTTTTTTTGAGACAGCATCTCACTTTGTAGTTCAGGCTGGCTCTGAGCTCACTATGTAGCCCAGGCAAGCCTCGAACTCAGCAATCCTCCTGTCTCTGCCTCCCGAGTGCTGGGATGACAGGCGTGAGCCACCACGTCCGGCACTGTGGTATGTGGTATTGATGGCTGGTGGGCGTGAGTCTCCACACCCAGCACTGTTATGTGGTTACCGGGGATCGAACTCAGGATTTTGCGCTTGTGAGACAGGCACCAGAACCACTGAACTAAATCTGGCCCCCTAGAAACGTTTTTTTCAGAGACAGGATCTCACTAGGTTACTGAATTTCCCAGGCTGGGCTGGAACTTGCAATCCTTCAGCTTCCCGGAGTGCTGGGATTACAGGTTTGCACCATCACTGCCAGCTGCAAAAGATAATGTCTTCTGCTGTCGAGGCCCAAGTTCTCCCTCCTCGCATGCGGCCAGCGCTTCTCCCTAAATTCCTCCTTACTCCAGTCACAGGGAAATTTTGCTATGACATTACTATTATTATTATTATTATTATTAATTTCAGTACCAGGGATTGAACTCAGGTCCTTGTACTTCCAAGATAGGCGCCATACCACTTGACCGAAATCCCCAGCCCTTGTTATGACACTTTTGAATGTGCCCTACTAGCCCGTCATTCCATGTCTTCTCTTTTTCCTTTAAGTTATTGGTACATTTTATGTAGATATCATGATCACTCTCATGCGTGGGGATCTATACTTGTCCATACGTGATACATCGTGCTTCTTGTTTTTTCCCTGTTTTCCCATCTTCCCTTCCTCCCCTTTCCCCTTTCTTATTTATAAACACTTTCCATTTTTTAATTTTTTTCTCATATTTCCCCTCCCTTTCTTTTCACTCTATCTTTTGCCCATGCCACGTCTTCTAATATGTGATGCCTTCATTCTCTTTCTCTACTGATCAATATCTTCTTAACTCCTGAAGATTAAGCTCAGACTCTCCTTTAATCCACTTATTTTCCGAGCACAGTTTCACAAGTTTAGCATAAGATTTCGTCTTTCCTTGGCAAGTGCACCGTCTGCCTTAGTCATATGCATAGAGTTCCTTTGTCATACTTATCACAAAGGAAAATGATCACACACAGCATTTGTGACTCTCCAACCTACAGTAGTCTTTGAATTTCAGGGCCAGAGGCCCCCCAATTTATCAAAAGCTCCTTTCTCTGCAGGAAGGATTCATTTTACCTTTGCTTCACCTCCCCTAGGTTTGGGAGGAACACACACTAGAGGTTCTTCATAAATATTTACTTGCAAAGATACCAAATAATCTTACGATCAACTGCGTCATTACAAAACACGCTGACTCACCGAAGAAGAGAGATCACACAAAACCTAGGTGACAATTTTCCTGCTGGGTTTCACCAATTCTGTTATTTGTTCAGTTATCAAAGAAACAGAAATTGAAAACAGACACACAAAAGAGCTATGCAAGCCACAAATCTACCATTATGAAAATGTGCATTCCATATCGATGAGCTGCTGTTTAGAGGCAACTGAATAGGGGGAGATGAGCAAGATATAATGAACTTATTCTCCCTTGACCAACTTGATTTGTCATGGGACACCAGGCAAATGAATCACATTGTCTCCTGCCTCACATTTCTTTAACAGCAGTAAGCAGAACACAGCGCACTGCCCAAAGGTGGTTTTGTGGAATAAATGAAACAATTGCTTCCCATTGAAAGTCAGATGTCTCAAGTTCTTTATGGACATTTATCAGAGGGGCTGTGATCTTGTGGAACACAGTTCTACCTCTGGTTGTTCCTTGCCTGTGATATGAGAAGACTGGATTAGATTAGTAAATCTCGACCTAAATATTCCTTTCCAACACACCCAAAAAAATGCTAAACTTTTCTTGGACTGACAGTGTTTTCTCATTGGAAGTGGGTTAAATTATATCAACAGTCAGAGGCTCAGTATAAATAGATACAAAGCGTGTGTGTGTGTGTGTGTTGTCTACTGATAAGTTTTCCCTTGGCAAGTCTTTCTGTTATAACCAGGAAACTTAGGGTCTCTCCAGCTCCAATAAAATATGATTCTAATTCTCTGTATGAAGAGTAGCAATGGCATGGAAAGGAGAGTGGCAGAAGATGCAGACTACCTGTAGAGAGTGTTAGCTAGTCAAGAAAAGTGCTCTCATTAAATATAGGTTTCTGCTAGCACACAGAAGCAGAGACGTCACTTTTGAAACTGGAGGGTGTGCCTCTCAGAAACCTGCGTAAACTTGGGGAAGGGCTAAACAGCCCCAGGACACAGCTTTCTCATCATTAAAATCCAGACACCGAGAACTAACTGATGTGACAAGGACACTCAACACTTTAACATCTTAAGTGGAAACTCCAAAAGTTCTGTGATATCACCTGAAATCGCTTTCGAGTTTATGCTCAAAGTCATGAAGCCCAGTGAACTTAAAGCATGATGCTCTAATGCCTTTGGAATCACAGTAATGTAGTGAAGATTTGGTAAACACTGACTTGTGTCAGCAGTGCTGTAAATAGTGTACATGTGCTATTTACTTATTTAATCCTCCCGAAATCACTAATACAAATAATACAGAACCATTTCTCCTAGGCAGTGAGTAAAACCAAGCCACAGAGAAGTGAAATTTGCTCAAAGTCCTTGAACAGCAATCCAACCCCACATGTCCAGACCCAGAACCCAATTCTTGGGCTCCCAGGGCTGACAAGACTACAAGAAAACCAGTCAGAAAACTTTCTTAAAATTCTTAAACTTTCTTAAACTTCTTAAAATTTTAATTTTAAACATGGAGGTCCTGAGTAAATGATTTCTTCACTGATAGTTCTTCCACTACAACGAAAGGATTTGGACTAAACCTGAGGTCTGTTCTACTGCTTTCTAACTCAAACTATGTTGCCTTGTCCATGACAAGATCAGTGTGTATCCAAGTATCCCCACCCGCAGCCCCTGCACCTTGTTAGCTGATAGACTCCTCTGTTTTCCTGGCATGTGGTATGTTGACAACCTCCGTGTGTAAGTGTATATGCCGCTGTTACTGTTCATGTTCCTTTTATGGAGGAACCAGTAAGTTGTAAAGCGAAGCAAGAAAAATAACCCAAAATTATACAGGTCAAATTTCACCAACAGGTAATTTCAAAATTACCTGCGATAGGATCGTTCATGTGACTTCTATCCCACTTCCCATTTCATGACTTACCCTCTTTTCCTGCCTAATTCTGTCTGTAAGGTATACAACTGTCTGACATGCTATATATTTGAGTTATTTATGCACTGTTTTTCTCTCCTCATTAGAATGGAAGCCCCACAGCGTGGGTTTTTGTCTGCCTTATTGTTGCATCAATATCTAGCAGAATGAGTCCACACGCACAGGAAGTGCTCACAGAAGACTTGTGAGAAGGATGGAACTGGCTCCTAACAGGAAGGATCTCAGTGGACTGTCAGCACCATCCCCATTACACTCCTCTCTGCTCACCACCTACTATTATCCCCTGAAGGCAGAAGCCCAGAAACAAGTTTCAACCTGTGACTCCTCCACTTTCCTGATGCCACCTTCCCGGGCTCGCTAAGGTGTCACAGCACGAGTGGTTTAGGCACTTATTTCCCTTAGGCCAGAGCACACAACACCTGGACTGACCTTCATTCTTTGGAATCCTCCCTTGATCCAATGCACACTCAGCCCAAGGAGGACCCACAGTGATCTTTCATCAGTTATCCTGTCTTCTGTGGTTGGATCCTTCCCTGGTTACCAAGGACTTTCAGAAAAGACCCCAGACTCCACCAGGCAACAAAATGTCCTCTGCATTTGGTTTAAATTGCATTTATTCTTATTTTTGCCTCTTACAACCTATTCCTGTTTATTATTTTATTTCCCCCCTCAACTTTCTACTGGTCCTATTTCTTTGTTTTGACTGAACTGTTTTTCCAAAATGTTCTTCAATCTATGGTTTACCTGCAGAAATCCTTTACCAATGCCAATGTATTTAGGTTAGAAACTTTTTAAATTTTCCAATAGAGAGAGTCATTGTAACTTTTTCCTCCCACAATATCATCAAACTCCAATAATATTTTTCTCATACTGTAATTGAGTTATTTGTAAATACAACTATCTGTATTATGGGAATGAATGTTAAAACAAATGCTTAGTATAGGGTTTGGCACACAGTAGGTTGGTAATCACTACTGAGCAAATAAATTAAGACCAAAAGAACACCACAGATTTCCTAGGTAGAAATCCTTATCTTTCTCGGGGACATTTATAAATATACCAGATCTCTCACTTCATCGGTGATGCAAAGTCTAGAATTTTCCTAGTCTTACCTAAACAGGTCTTGGTGCTTGGCTAGGCAGGGTCTCTCTCAACTTCGCAGTGACTGTGACATTGAGAACAGTTCTTCTTGGGTGATTTCCAGAGGAAAGTCCACCATGAGCCTAGAACATCAGCTAGAAGGCAGCTTCTGCGGGCACATTCTGGATGGCAACTGGCCCCATGCACTTGAGCTGCATTTCCTTGATAAGCCAAGAGAACCAGAAGCAATCAGACCCCCACGTCACCTGTCATCAGCGATGCAGAGCAGTAGAAGACCCAGGATGGTAGGCTGTGGGGCGAACTGTTCCCAGGATTGCTTCAGAAGCACAGAAAGTTTTCTTGAGGAGCAGGTGTCACAATAGCTGCCTGAACACACCACACGTCCAAAATTAGGAGTGGGATCTATGTTGAAGAATCAGTTAATCAGTGTCTGGCTTCCTGAAACACCTTAATGAAATAAAATGCCCAAATTCACAGATACATCGACACTCCTGCTGATGGCCTAAAATAGCATCGACTTCCGACTGAGCAAGAGCCAATTGTAGCTATTGCCTTCCTGATGACATGTCAATAGGGTGACCTGATTTTCAAAATGACTTCCTTTCTCCTTTCTCTCATTTCTTCCTTGGCAGTGGGACTGGATCTTTCTGAAGCTCATTAGACGAGAAGATATCACTGTTAAAGATTAAAAGGAACTATTTCCACACAAGAAAGAAGACAGCACTGGATTGGAACAAATAGTGAGAAGGGACTTTCAGAGCATACATATTGATACAACTAAAATAGAGAGGTCTAATAAAGTTGAAGTGGGAAGAGAATGGAGATGCACATCTCAAGTGGTATTTATAAGTGAGTATTGTGTCCTGTACTTGTCTGATATCATTAGGACTAGGTGGCCTGGCTAAGCATTATTACCCTTGTAGACCTTGACCTTGTAGACATCTAGCATAGTTGAATCTGAGAAAGGACATGCCTGGTTTTCCACCTGCTGTCTGGTCCGGGATGGGCCCTTCAACAAGAGGGAATGAAATTATTCCTGAAACAACATCTCCAAAGTGAAGTGGAGAGAAAAGGACAGTAAGATCTGGCACAAAAGCTGGGCATGAGCACAGATCTTGTGGGTATTCTCCCAAGGCTTCAATTATCTTACTTCTACAAACGACAGTCATGTCAAGAATTAGATGCCATGGATACAGTATATGCAAGGGGTTAAGAGTTTGGGCTTTGGGTTCAAACTGTGATCTCAACTAGTAGAATCATGGAAAATGAGTTCTCTTTGTATCAGTTTGTCTATCTGTAAAGGAAGAATATCTGCTTCCACAATGTTACAGCCAAGGGGTCTGAGTAACAAATATAATTCTTATAGTAAACGGTAAATGCTCAAAGTATGCCCATCTTATTTTACACAAAATCATCTGTGGAAATTTTTAAAATCAAGTCACTAGAGAATCCTTACTGTAGGTCAAGGTTTGGATGCAGTGGCATAGGAAAATGTTTAAAAATTGTCTAGTTCTAGCTCATCATTTGGCTTTTGAGAGAGAAGAAAAGAGGAAGACAATGAAGATGTGGTCTCTCAGTGAGTCTAGAATAAAGTAGGAAGTATAGAAATGTAAATACACATATATGAATATGTGAGTAAAAAAGGCAAAAAAACTAAGAATGAAATACAACCATAAGTTATAAAAAAAATTGGAGACTATGTTCTAGAGAAGTTTTTAGTGCCTCTAAAAAGTACAAAATACTTTTAAAGTTACATAACAAGAAAGGCAGATGATATATCTGGATCTCAGAATCTACAGGCCAAAGCCTTCATTTTACTTAATCAATGGCCTCAGTAACTCAAGTAAGTTATGTTCAGGGAAGCAGGAATTACCCCTGGCTAGGGTTTCCGTTGTTTGCTGTCCCCCTGCTTCTTACTGGTGGTCACACTGACACTGATAACAGATGTTCTGTGGAGGGTCCAGTCCCGGATGGGCCTCCGATTGCTCAATGGAGATTACAGCTAGATTTCTGAATGGTTTGGGCAAAAACTGCTGATGAGACTGAAACTCTATGATTGCAATGTGTTAACCAAGGCAGAAAAAGGTCCTTTTTAGCAGACAGAGAAATAACTAACTAGGTTTTTGTACTACCTGCAGTTCTCAGCTTAGTAGAAATGCACTCTTTGTTCTGCTGAAAAAAACACTCTATTGATTATGCTGACACTAACAGTAAAGCTGTGTGGTGGCTCATTTTCTTTAATTTTTGTCTTAACATCTCTGATGAGAAAGTAGGTTATGATTCATCTTGAACGATCTGAGTCAAAATTCATTTCGTCTTTTTTTCAATTAGTTCCTTTGCATTCCACATTAAAAAGCAAGAGTAGTTTGTTCAGCAAATGAGAACATTGTGGTAGACCTTGGTGTGTTGTTTTCTCACACATGATGACTGAAAAACACTTTTTTACATTCTTTAATGATATTTCAATAACAAGAGAACATCAGAAGAAGATGCAAAGTGTTAATTGAAATGGAGATGAAGCCATTAAAAATTCAGAGAAATGATTATTACATATTAATCATAAATTGGCATAAATCAGATGAGATACTGCCTTGGAAGGCAAAACTAACATCTTTTACATATTTGGTCTTCTGTTTTGGTTTAGAAAATACTTAACACATCTACTTATCTAACTTGATTCCCACAGTAACAAAACAGAGAAAGATCATTCGTTTTTCAAAACAGGGGAAAATCACAGAAACTTTGGAAGGTTAAGACATCCTGCAAAAGAGCTGACTTATTTAAAGAAATTTTATTACTACACATTTGCATTACATATAGAAGAGCCCATTTAAACTAGAAAAGCTAAATTAAGCTTCGATTATTCCCTGTCTCCTCTCTTCAGCGCTAGAAGACTCCCGTTCTCAGTCCTCTCTGCCTCTCCTCTCCTCTTCTTCCTCACGCCCACTCCATAAGGCCTTAAACATGCGAGCCACTGTCTCCACCGCCGGGCTACAAGGCCAGCTCTACTTTCACCTCTTCTCCTTTAATCTCTGGGTCGCTACCGGAACGGTTCTCCATAATACACAACAAGACTCTCTAAGAGCAGCGCAAAGGTCACACGTCACCAACATAAGAGAGGGGGACGCAGGACTTCTACTGGGTCTTCCTCACTCCAAGTCTACTGCTCATTTTGCTTTCCATATACTGAAAGATGAATTATTCATCTTTACGATGGTACTGTTTTACCTACAGTAAATATCTTTGTCACATTAAGGGTTATCAATATTAATATCACTTATCTCTGCCAACTGTGACTAGTGGGCACCATCATTCACCTAGGAAATCCTTAAACAGACTGATGCTATGACATCCTGTACGAGGCCATGGTACTCACGATCAGGTTCTAAAATCCCATTTTATTTTTATTAACTGGCATTCAGAGCTGCTTTGGATCCAGTGAACTTCCTCGTAAACCTCAGGAAATAGTGATTTGTATTAAATAGAGCATAAAATTGTCCAGGAAATATAATTCTTGGGTTTCTTTTGCAATTCTTTTGTGAGACAGTAAGCCAGCAGCACTAGGATTTTGCACTGAGTAGTTATTTTTCTAATCTGGCCACAGTTTAGCCATGTATAGAGTATAGAGGAAAATGCACAAAAAGCATTTGAAGCAAAGTAAGCAGGAGGCCAAAAGAACAAGAATAGACCCTGTGCTTTAATCTCTTAATATGAGAGATACGATCCATGGGAAAAAGAACAGAGCAGGATGTTTCTGAGAAGCAGTGGGCAGAGGGAAGGCCAAAGGCCGGGAATCGAGGGCGACGGGGCCTCTGTGCCACTGCACTGCCTCTCACCACCTCCTGACAACTCCCCATGTTGAAAACAGTTTATTATGTGAGACTGAACGAGCAACACAGGCGACACCATTTCACCCACGTATTCCATCACTTTGTCTTCTTTTGAACGATGCCACATTTCACAACTTTGAACATCACTTAGTTCACGCATGCATAGTTTCCAACTTACGTATGGCATTTAGCTTACTGTCTTTTTGGGGAAAAGAATTATTGATATGTAGTGAAGCTAAGTCTATTAAGAATTTAATTGATTTAGACAGAATACGTAGTAAATAATAGTAAGACAGTTTCTATACGTGATGAGGACTGATTGTGAAGGCGCTTTGTAAGGATGTAATAATGGAAAGCTCTCAACTTAGATGGCTCTGAGGTCCTAATCTAACTGTGCCTTCGTCCTAGGGCTGTACAAGACAATAGAGGACTCAGAGTAGTTAAAAACTTCTCCCCCCTACTCCTGCCTGCTGTGCCTCTTAGGTTGCTTCAGGAAGCCACTCCTGTCCAAGGCTTCTGTCCTTTGAAACTTTAACCGATGATGTTCCTGCCATGAAGGAGGAGAGCCTGGCCCCAGGACTTGGAGAATTTGAAGTTGGATAGCAGAAAACCAAATGGAGACTGAGGCCAGAGCTTCTCGGTACTGGAGTGATGCTGAAAGAACCAAATACCCCAGGCCTCATATTACAGCTGGATCACCAAGAGAATAAGGACACAGTGTGTAATTTGGTCTTGCCCTTGGGACTTCCTGGGTTTAGCGGCTGTGGATACTGTCAGAGGGATTTTCCTTAGAGGCATTCACACGTGTTTGAGGAAGAGCTACCTCGTCTTTTCACTCCCACATGCATTTTAGGTGACAGAGGTAAGCAAGTGGGGGGGGGCACCTTGAACCCAGAGTTGTAAAGAAATGGATTTTTTTTTCCACTGCCAGTTGTGAAATTTGTTCTCCATCAAAGCGTTGGGATTACAAGATTTAACACCTGTCTTCTTTCATTGGTCACTGTGTTACATTACAAACTGAACACTACAGGACTGGTATGTATGTAGTGGGCACTCACCAAATATCTGCAGATGAAATAATCCATTCAATTAAAATTATGGCAGATGCTTACCAAGGAGAAACCCGCAGATGGTCAAACTATGACTTTGCTGACAATTAAATATGTCTTGTGACAATCCTACTGTCACTTCAAAGTCGAGAAGATAATCATCTGTGCATTTTAAAGAAAGTTTGTGGGGAAAGTGCAGGCTGTGGGGAGGAAGAGCGGTTTGCAGGGGAAAGAGGCTTGAATTCTCAGCGAAGCGCCTCTGAGTGTTACGATGAGAAAATTAGCACCTGGAGGTTGGGGCTGCAGCTCTGCCCGACCTCCGCGCACAGGCCTGGACCACTTACTCACCCGGACTTTGTTTCCTGGGCGTACGCACTGTGTACCCCGCGAGGGGTTTCTCGCCTAGAATTTTGAGTTTGCTTCTACAGTTAATAGTCAAAGGGCGTTCAATTGTCCTGGTGGTATCACTTGTCTACTTTTCATTCTCTGAAAGTTGAAGAGATGGTAACTGAAATATAACTGCCTACGTGCGTGCATGCTGCGCACACCATGATCATACCAGCTACCTATTGTGAGTGGTGCTTCGTGGCCTCAGTGGGGCCTGGTTTAACTAGATGATCTTTTAGGATTTGCTGCTATGGACAACTCACGTAAACAAAGAGAAATGATGTTACTTTCGGTGTGATGTCCTACCCACCTGATCAGTTCTGTTAGGATAGCAGCAACTGAAGAAGCGAGGCACTATCCTGGAGGCAAGAACTACACAGGAAACCCATACTATGGGAAATATGTGATCTGGTAATTAAATGATAAAATTTTGCCAGACTTGGTAGAGGCTGAGGCAGGAGGGTTGCCGTGAGTCCCAGCCCTGTTCTAAGATTAGCGTGAACTGAATAGTGAGACCCTGTCTCAAGAAAAACACACAAATAAAAATAAAAATAAAAGCTTAATCATGTAAATTTTCCACTGACAAATTCAATCCTTAAATTTCACATGTGACACACGTAAAAAGAAGTTCGAGTCCACAGGTGTCAAATCAATTTTCATTTCAATTCCATGAGTCCAGCAGCCACATTTCACTCTGTATTTTCCCCCTACCTTTAAATGATTAATCAAAAAAACGAGAAAAGAGAAAATCTCCATTAACATTTATGGCTTTGCCACTAAATACTTTGTGGACCTAGGAGACTCATTTCCATCCTCTACAAAAATAAGAGCTTTTCATAGCTAGTTTCTAAGATGCCCTCTAGCTGTGGCATCTTCTGATTGTATAAGGTGATGAACAAGTGTTTGCTACATGAATGAAATATGTTCTCTACAGTTTATTGCACACTATGTCCTGCCACTGAGAATCCGAATGACTGCTCTCAATCTTCACTTAGTAGTTCATTAATCTATTAAATATAGCAAATATATTGTATGTGCCGGGCTTGTCCTTAGGAAACAGATGCCATACCTCAGACTTCAATATTAGAAAGACAGACTGACGATAAATACAACTATATAAGGTGGACGAAGACAGTAAGAGACATGATAATAGAACCTTTGGTTCTTTTGTATTTGAAAATTAAAGAGCTCTGGAAAACAGGCATGCATAGGTTTGAAAATGGCATTGATTTTATTTAAATTATTTTTAACAGAAAAGTGCTCTCACTCAAGTTTAATAAGGCAGGCCAAAGTCTAACTTCAGAAAATCTAAGAGGTGAAACTTCTTCCCTCACCTTTGTAAAGCCCTGTCATTCCTCTTTCCGCTACCAAAGACTCATTTCTGTTCTTTATTCAGAAAGGAAACTTTAGCTGTAGGCTTCAAACACACTTAGGTATATGACCTTGAATGAGTCATTTGGGGTTCAATTACTGGAAAATGAAAACTCGTCTCATTTCTTAGACTATATTATTTTCTTACTATAAGTCTAGATTTCCAAATCAGAGCGTAAAAACACACTCGCCAAATTAATTAACATGTACGAAGATAGAACGCATAAAATACTTAGAATTATTATTTATTTAGTGCTATAAACATAGGCTACTCTAAGTAAACATTTTTACCAGAAATTACCACCACAAAAGGAAATATATTTAATATGCCTCATTAAAAAGAAAAAGTTCCATTCCGGGGACCCACAGATACCCTGAAAGGGTACAGAGAAACAAAACCATGAAACATTTTTTTTTCACAAATCGATATGACCTTTTCTCTACACCACTCATTTTCTAATTTTTCTTCCATTGTGGCCTTGAGGTTTTTAATTAATTAGGTCATTTATCTGTGAAAACAAGACCCTTAGAGCCTCGGTTTCAATCCGTACCGAGCACAGCTGTCCACATGGTGTCCTTTTGCGGTTTGTAATGGGCAGGCGCATGCGCGCTGGAAATCATTTTCTTGTTACATAACAATAGACACCGACGCATAGAGTCTTAACACCTCTCAGTTTAGATTCCCTCAGTGCTTTTCAGAGCTCTCAGGACGTTCCTTATAGAGATTAAAAAGCTGCAACAGAGTACATGAATTTATTTATCTTATGGCTATGACCAACGCCACGACAAGCTGCTAAGACAGAATGGTCAGACGGAAAGAAAACAGACTTTGGAGTGTGTAGGCCTGGATGCCGGATGCAATTCTGCTTCTACTGCCTCTACTGCCCTACAAAGGGAGAGGAGGGTGTACTACAGGGCTGTGGGGAGTCTCCCGAATTTACACTTCTTCACATGCCAAATGGAAATAAACGTACTGTTTTGTAAGGTTGCTGTCTAATTCAAATAAGTATAAAAGTATTTTCAACACATACAGAAGTTGTAATGATGGGATATAACTAGAAAGTAGATATAAAAAGCTTACTGTTAAGCACCTTTAGATGCTTAAGTCACAGAATATCACAGTTAAGACAGTTGCTGTGATGTCTGATATGAATATCCACGAACTGTTTTAGTACCTACCCATCACTATCTTCCACAACAGTGACTACTGGGCTTTGGCTTAGACTTTCCTAAGAACCTGTGTGTGTGTGTGTGTGTGTGTGTGTGTGTGTGTGTGTATCTCACTATACGGAATGGTAATTTGCTACTTCTACATCATGTGCCTTTGTTGCTAACTTCGGAATTACAGGTATTCGTGAAATTCCTTTTGCACATGGCCATCTTCCAAAAGCAGTCAAGACAGGGCTCCTGTCTTCTTCCTCTCCACACCTCCCACTGCATCTCAAGTGATGGGCCCGGATTTCACAAGCATCTTAGTCAAAGGATTTGGTAGTGTTCACTTATGAATCGGTCCAACTTGAGAAGAAGGAAACAGATTTCCTTGATTTTTCTGGAGTCTGGTTCTATTTATAAACATTTATTGGACATCCATTTTCACCTCAATTGAGAAGACACTTAGCATCCAGTAGGGTAAGATGCTGTTATCATTTAAAGTAATGGTAACACATTTCCGTTCACAGCTTTCTTCTCTAAAGGCTTTTCATGTGTCAGCCTCCCTGATGACTCACATTCTCCAGTCTGTCCAATTGTCCTTTGGAAAAAGAAAGCCTCGTTCCACTAGAACAGACTCTTGGCTTTGTGCGGAAAAATTCTCAATGTCTCCCACTAACAATGCTCAGAGACAAACAAAAATTCTCGAAGATAAATGCCAAATTTCATGAAGAGAATGTACCTTGTGCTGTTCCGAAGGCATAGTAACTTCAAATAGTTCACAAAACAATTTTAAGACTCAGACACTTCCGTTTTCTTTTTAAAGAGAAGGAACAAGACAACACCATATAAACAATGCCACAATAATTACAGCTTTGTGCTTGGAAATATGTTGTCAGATTTTTTTCAGTCCATCCTCAGATATATTACAATGCTTTCCCAGAGATTCTATAGCCTAACAGTGTTGTTTTCAACCTTAGGATCTACTATTACTTAACATCACACCATGGCCACAGATATTCATATAGGGAAAGTTTCACACACAAACGTGTTCTCTTTCAGAACGAATAAGAGTATAAAACATAAGCTTGCATATGTTATCCAGCAGGGAAAGCCTTTGGATAATTTCAAAGGGCTGTCTCAATACTATCTAGAGACAAATTCAACCTTCCTGTCTGTTCATCTATTCATCCTATCATCTAAAAAAGGTAAACCTCAGAGTGAGAAAATAGCAATACAGCAAAGGCTTTCCCATTTTCTAGCGATAATATCTCCTCCCTTTATTTTAATACTTCATTGAAAAATTATTCTCTTTCAAATTGTGAATCTATCCTAAATTACACTAATGTATAGTTCATCGCTCCTTGTTCTGTCTAAGCATTTATCACTGGAATGGAGAGTCTCTAGGGTTCTGTACCCAAAACTAATATCTTCCATAAATCCTTTCAAAAATATGCAGCCTGGCTGCTCTTCCACATCTCCTCTTACAATGTGATATCTAAAGATATTGGTTTGGAGCCTGGATTCTAATCCAGACCTGCAACTTATTAGTTATTTCTGGGGAACATACTTAACATTCTTGCTGTGCCTTGATTTTTCTTGTGTGGAATCACAATAGGATCTGCTTCAGAGGGCTGTGCTTTTCCGCAGGATGAAATGAGTCAGTGCTTACCAGCGACACACGAGTGCTACTGTATCATGAACACTCCAGAGCCATCAGTCACCTGCTCAAGTCCTCACTCAGGGCTGGACACCACCATTTGGCAATGATTATTTACCAACTGGTGACACATATTCTATTGTTGCTAGAAATCTGAATTTAAATCGAGTATTATCTGTGGTTTTTTAATGGGCACACTTAACTTTCTTAAGTAAACCACGATCCTCCTGAGCACTGGAGAACTTTGAATACTGTGCATAGTCTGCACGCCAAGAGCTTGGCTGAGTGCTTCTATAAATATTTCATTGGTTACAATAACAGTACAAGATAGCTATTATTTCTACATTATAGATAAAACAAAATGATCACTGAAGGGATAAGGAACAATTTGCTTAAGTTTTCTAAGTTAGTGTATAATAGAGGTAGGGCACATTTTGTAACCAGAGGTAAGTTTTATCTATTTTCCTACATCCCATTTATGTAGACATTCATTAAGATAGTTATTATCCACATTCTATTTTCTTTATCTATATTTTCCCACTACAATATTTTAACCATGCATCTTTAGAAATTAGCTCTTCAATTTTAACATGTTCTAATGTACAGAGCATATTTTTCCAATTTAATATGGTTTTAAAAAATGTATCTTAAGGCTCCATTATAAACCCTTATTCTAGTGTAAGGACCAAGAGCACAATATACTTTTACTATATTTTAATAACTGGAGACTTTTGTCAGTGCTTTTTTTTTTTTCTCCTATGCTTCATCCATCTGTGCCAAACTCCATCATGTTATGTTTGGTTTTATTGTGATACTTTTTGGTATTAATGCTGATTCTATAGGAAACATACAAGCGTTGAAGGAAATGCAAGAAAACATTCGCTTCACACATTTGTTTTACCACCAGGAAGACAGGACTCAGGCACCCAGCCCTGGTCTGCTCCACACGGGCACAGGAGCACCGAGAGCCAGGTCTCTTTATTCCCACTCATGTGCTCACTTGGCCAAGCTACCTGTCTGCCACCTGTCCAGCAACAGAGGCCACATTTCCCGTAGCCGCTGCCTCCCCTCCATTCCCTGTGCATCTCTGGGTGAAGGCCCTTAGTTTACCTTTCGTTATGGATTCCCAAAGAGGAGGCAAAACAAAAACCCTATGCAAGTTTTCCACCTTGAAGGCTTCACTCACTCTGCCCCTAAATATTTCCTCTACGCGTTCCTCAGCAGTTACTACTCAAAGCGCATCCCTCAGAAAAGTCGAGACTAACAAATGTTTACTACTCTGTTGGAGGTAAGCGCAAATCAGAGAAGAAGGGTTTAGAAACTACTATAGCAATATAAGTGATCAGGAGGATTTTGGGCCGTGCTAGTGATTAAACCCAGGAATTCACACTTGCTAGAGAGCACTCTACCACTGAGCTATCACCCCCAAACCCTTTTTGAAACAAAGTCTCACTAAACTGTCCAGTTGGGTCATAAACTTGCAAACTTCCAGCCTCATCCTCCTGAGTTGCTAGGATCATAGGTTACAGCCAGGTTACACCTGGCTAAAAATAATTTTTTAAATCTCAAATTGACGATAAGACTTGTTGTTCCATTCCAATAGATTGGGGAGGGAAGTCTTTCCCAACAAAATCTAAGAGTCATTGGTTTCAAGTGCCACCAATTCCTTCTATAGAGCATTCCTGCTGTTCCTGACAGAATCCGTGACATTTGACCTTGATCACCATATGTGTCTTAACCTAGCATTGTTTTGGGTTTGTCTTACCTCCTTTGAATCACTACAACTTCCACCACAAAGTATACGTCCACGTCCTCTGTACCTCCACAACTGGCCTGAACTTACTTTTGTGGAGAAAGGATTCCCTATTCAGGTTGCTTGCCACTATGAAGAGGGAGGAAGTTAAAAACGCTTAAAGAACATCTTTTCCTGAAGTCGGATGGGGAGAGAACTGAGAGCGTAGAGTTCAGCCAACTCTCAATTCCGTGTTTGATACATGAGTCCTGAGATCAGGGTAAGAGCTGAACGTACACAGAAATGCTATGCTTTCTAACAGGAATCTAACAAATTGTCAAACGCTACCTTAACGTCAAGTCCGTATCTCAACTCCAAGGAACTCTAATTGCAGTACAAGGTACGTGGCTGTGCTGTGTCTGACAGTCTCCCGTCGGAACTCCAGCCGTGCTCCAGGGACTGTGTCTGGCCACCGGCTTGCGAGCATCAGGAGTCAAATCCTTGACCAGTGGAGCTGACCCCAACCCCCATTACTGAGAAATGCAAAGTGAACAGGACACATACTTCAACAGCCACCTCTGGGCCCCACTCACCGAAATACTCGTCAGCCGGGGGATTTTCCATGTCGTACAGCATCTTTTTGGTCAGGTGCTCCAGCTCGTCTTCCGGGCGGAAGGAAGGAGGAAGAGACGGAGTCCCCATAGGCCCTGTGTGTCCACCCTGAAAAACAGAAAGCACGTGATCTTTTCATCTGAGCCTAGAGACGAACCCAGGCAATCAGCATGAACTATTCGTGTCTGCACTGGGGAGGGAAAAGGGGCTACACTTGCTTATTTGGAGACCTGGGTTTTAGACTAACAGTTGCCCCTTACTCGGGTTCTAACCATGGACCCATCTCTTCGTTCACTTTCTTAATCTAAATCAGTCATCAGTGGACTTTAGAAATCCATGTCTACAACAGGGGGGTGTCTGTTTTATTCAACAATTGCCATAGATATCCTTTGTGGGTCTATTGAAATGATGAATAAATTGAGGTTTTTCCTCTGAAAAACTTAATGGTCAGGATGAAGGTACCAGCACATTAATAAGACAAAGAAGCTATAGAAATTTCACAATCAAGGTAAGAAGGACTTGTCCTAGGGCCTGAGAGCGCAGCTCCCGGGAGTAGAGAAGCACCGGAGCAGAGAGGAAATAAGCAGGTTAAAGTTGTTTTCATTCATATTTGAAAAAAAAAATAATAACAGGCACTTAGAGAGGCTCCTGGAAATTATGTGTTTCTGGCCATATGAGATGAGAAATGAGATGCACATAATTACATCCGATGAGGAGTTCAGAAAGTAAAGGGGTTTTTGTTGCAGGGAAGGAAGCAAATTTTTCCCAGCACCTGAGACAGCCAGATATAAACTGAGGGTGGTAAAACCAGTAGCCTTGATCCCGGGCTGGTGTTCCGAGAGGCGGGTCAACTAGAAGCAGAGCAGGAGACGTGATGCCAGTGCCAGATGAGACAGTGCTGGAGAGAGGCTGGAACCCAAAGTGTGCAGGACCACAAAGCAAAGGCACATGCTTGCTGTTCAGCAGCTCTGCACTATCTAGGTAAAAGGAAATTTATGATATTTCATTTTCCTACATGGTAACTTTGACCATTTCAAATATCACCCTAACATCCCCTAATCAAAATGTTGCACAAACAGAAACACTTGTCATTAATAATTTAGAAATGAGGCAGTGGGCAGATATGCAGGCAGATCAATTCTTGCAGGGTGTTGATACATTTTTTAAAGCAGTTGGCCAAGACCCTCTCTTTTCAGAATAGTTTTTTTTTTCTTTTACTTTTTTTTGAGACAGGGTCTCACTTTGTAGTTCAGGCTGGCCCTGAGCTCACTATGTAGCCCAGGCAAGCCTCGAACACAGCAATCCTCCTGCCTCTGCCTCCCGAGTGCTGGGATGACAGGCATGAGCCACCACGCCCAGCACTGTGGTATGTGGTATTGATGGCTGGTGGGCGTGAGTCTCCACGCCCAACACTGTATGTGGTTACCAGGGAATCGAACTCATGACCTTGCGCTTGCGAGGCAGGTGCCGGAACCACTGAGCTAACCCTCTGGCCCATCTTTTCAGAATAGTTTATGAAGCCACCACACAAGACTGAAAGCTGGATATTCATTGTTTTATTATCTTCATTAAATGGAAAGAGTTTGCAGACGTTAAAGTCCTGCAGAGACTAATCCCTGTGCAAATATTATCTTTCCTTCGACCAACACTGATTTCAATGGCTCTAAGGTGGATATTTATCATTTATCTGAGATCCAAGGGCCTTCCAGACATACGCCAGGGTGTTCACTGGACCCGCATGGCCTTGCCCTCTGACAGGTTCCCATTTCCTAAAATGTACAGAAAGTTGGAGTCCAAATGTGGCGAAAGCTGAAAAGGTCAAGCGTAGTTTACGTTGGTCACGAATCTTAACCCGGAATTTTATTTCACTGTTGGGAGTATTTGAGTTAGAGACTGGAAAGAAGTGCAGGAACTGTGGTCGCGCGGTAGAGGCAAAAATACAGTGGGCACAGCGTGAAGACTAGCTACAGCGGCCTCGTCAGTGGGAGAGGGAACCGGGGACTAAGAAAGTTCGGGGCAGAGCTCGTTGCGATGAGATCGGGAGCCAAGCCTATCCTGGATGCACTCACTTCTCCAACAGACCTTAAACTGCAAACGTGACTCGCTCTATGGGGTTGCTGTGCGGACTGAAAGAGCTACTGAGCCACTCCTGTATTCCTTGGCTTGCTTGTCCGTCTACTCATACACACAGAGCCTACTCTGCATACCTCTCTGAAGGGATCAAAGACACACGAGGCACAGCGTTTGTCTTGAGAAGACTGGACTCAGATGTGAAGAAGAAACCTATTCAAATTACTGAAGGTCAGTACCATATATATTGATAGCATGTACGCAGAAATGAACACCGATAGGCGATTTCCTAATGTCCATACACTGTAAATTGTATGCAAATGCTATGCATGTCTAAGAAACTGTTTATAGATAGATAAATGCATACAATTCTATGATCAAAAACATCAGAGGAGCTATATTTGAGAGGATGATCAAAAGTAACAAAGTAAGCCTCAAATGGATCATTTGAAGAAATATGTGACATGTATATGCTGTACATCTCTACCTGCAAGCGTACAAAGTGACCAAGATATGTTGGAAATTCAGCTGCAGAAGGGGACATCTCAATGACAAGTCTATTTTTTGTTACCGACACAGAGACAGGAAAAAAATACGTAAGAGGAAATAAAGTGTTAAGGGGGATTTTTCCCTGGGGGTAGAATCCTAGGGGACTTTTTAATTTCTAAGTTTATATCTTTATTTTATAGTAGAAAATTTTACTTTTGCAATCCAGGAAATAGTATTGTTTTATGATGATGATTCTGGTAGGTATGACAAAGATCTTGGAACAGGCTTCAAACCCAAATCAAGTGGGAGATTCCAAGATTGGCAGAAGGTCAGAGTTGAGAAGCAGCTTAGTTAGTGTGAGTGGGCAGCTTAGTTAGTGTTTAAGTCTGGACAGAGGGAGAGAAAGGATACATGCGTGAGGCAGTCACTACCCTGTCATGCTCAAGTATGTAAGGCTCTTCTGTGAGTCAGGAGCCCCGGAGCGACACCACAGTCAACTCTCAAAGTCTGATGAGCTGAACTCCCTTTTGGTAGGAAAGGCCTTCCACAAAAATGCATACAGACTGTTTCAAGAAGTTCACAGACCACAGGGAACACGGCTGTGTGTTCTCAAGGACATCAAGACAGGAGAAGCTAACATGAGGCATGGGTATGATCCGAGTCGATTTGGAAAGTTCTTTCCGGAGTGCGAGGAGAATCGGAGAGCTGTGAGACTGGAACGAGGTGAGGATCATCAAGGAATGGAGACAGGGACTCAACTCTGACACTGGCTTGGTATCTTCAGACAAGCCAGTCACTTTTACAACTTACTATTCCTTTCTGTACACTGGGCTCACCAGCACACCCCACAGTCTGAGATCATTACCCTGAGAGAGCCGTGCCTCATGCCTACACAGCACGCCTTTCAGGCTGCTGTAACAGAGGGCCTCTCTTCGAACCTCCCACCAGCCCTCTGAAGGACAGCGCCATCCCGCTGCCCCCAGCAAACTGAAAACGGGGATGGAGAACTGAACTAGGCCTTTGCTTCAGGTTTCCAATAAAAGGAGAGCTTGAGCTCCGCGTATGGTGCCATTTATTCAAATTTTCTGTGTTTGACCAACAGTATTGCCCTTAGCGCCACGCTAGAAACATACGAACTCTTCCAGGAAGTCCGCAACTACTAAAGTACACTTGATAATTCCTGCTTCGGGTCTTACAGCCAACCACAGAAAACGGACACAATATGTGACTGTCTAAGGGTGCATGCGTATCTGACTCACTTTCTGCATAAACAAAGCCGACAAGAAGGCTCAATCTAAGCTCAAGATTCGGATGCTACTCCCTGCACTTACATTTCAGGTAGCAGTCTAATTGCAAAGGACTTGCACTGCCAATATTTCACAGATTACATAATCTTTCCTATTTGGGTACCATATTGTTTCGGCGATAACACATTTGGAAAGGATCACCTCTTTGGGTTCTACCTCAAATCGGGATGAGGATATGCCCCGATTAGCCCATTACCGGTCAGACATGATGTGAAGGTGCCTACCCTGTGTGATATCACACCTCAGCTCCCAGTGTACTGCAGTGCTTGGGGCTAAGTCGGAGCTGGGGCCGTGTGCCAGGGCTCAGGTTCTTGGGTGAGGTTAACACTGCAGACTACTAGCCCAGGAAGAGGTCAAGATGACACAGTGAGGATGTAGTTTCCACTCAGTGTGTATCACTTTCACCTCAGAGAAAGTCCACAAACCCTAAGTAGAGCCATGGTAAGTTAGGGACCCTGTGTAATACTGATCAAGGATTTCTTTTTTTTTTTTTTTTTTTTTTTTTT
>PVIC010005117.1:0-53957 GCA_004025085.1 Thryonomys swinderianus
GAGTTCAATCCCCAGTTCTGCCAAAAAAAAAAAAAAAAAGCAAATGGAAATTGTTTATAATCTTTTAAATAGAATAAAATTTAAATGTCAATCGAGAGAGTAGATAAATAACTCAGGTACATAGAATTCTGTCTTCACATGGATTAGAGTATAAAAACTACTAGTCTAATGCCGGACGTGGTGGCTCACGCCTGTAATCCCAGCACTCAGGAGGCAGAGACAGGAGGATTGCTGAGTTCGCAGCGGCTTGCCTGGGCACCATAGTGAGCTCAGGGCCAGCCTGAACTACAAAGTGAGACCCTGTTTCCAAAAAGCAAAAACAACAACAACAAAAAAAACTACTAGTCTGTGACATCTTTAGATGAAATCATCAAGGCATAAGGAGAAGAAACCTTGACAATAGCTGTGGCTTGAGTATGTCCTGCAAAGTCCCCTGGGCTGCAAGCTGTGTCCCCATGGAGGTGCTGAGGTGGGGGAGCCTTAAAAGGTGGGTCCCAGGGGAAATTCACCAAGGTCACAGGCCACCACTGCCACATGGGACAGGAGCTCATTGCCAGGGTTGAATTAATTCTCACAAGAGGAGATTTTTATAAGCAAGTGCCAACAGCAAATATTAGTCAGTTCCTGTACAACAAACAATTCACAAGTCTGAAATGAATATCCAGAGTCATACCACTTGAGCTAAGTCCCCAGCCCAGGATAGTGAGTTTTTTTCTGAAAAACACTTGGTTTAATTCAAAAGTTAATTTAAACCTGCTGCTGGGAGTAGGAGACTCTGCTGGGTCATAATCACAAGACCCAAACTACACTCCACATTTTATTGTCCTCTTTTGTCTCAGGCTTTCTTTAGAGTCATTAATGCGCCCAGGAGGGGGCATAGGACAATGCACAGAATGTGTGTATGAGTAACTGCTCACAACAGGCCTTATAACGCTGGAACTGGGAATTAGGTTTTTTTTCCCAGTTTGGGTTTGACAGGCTTTCAAGGGTTTTTTGTTCTAGAATAGAACAATTCCTCATACACTTTAGCTAATTCTTCATAGTTACAAAGTATCTCTTTGGGGATAATGGCAAAGTTTTAGAAATCCTGATGATGGCTACAAAATATCATGAATGTAATTAATGGCATGGAATGTACAGTTAAAATGAGATTTGGGGGCCAGAGGGTTAGCTCAGTGGTTCTGGCGCCTGCCTTGCAAGCGCAAGGTCCTGGGTTCGATCCCCGGTAATCACATACAATGCTGGGCATGGAGACTCACGCCCACCAACAATCAATACCACATACCACATACCACAGTGCTGGGTGTGGTGGCTCACGCCTGTAATCCCAGCACTCGGGAGGCAGAGACAAGAGGATTGCTGAGTTCAAGGCTTGCCTGGACTACATAGTGAGCTCAGAGCCAGTCTGAACTACAAAGCGAGACCCTGTCTCAAAAAAAAAAATAAATAAATAAAAATAAAAATTTAAAAATGATAGATTTGGTTATACACATTTCACCACAACTTACAAAAATGGAATATATCAAAAGCTATTAAATTGTATACTTCAAGGAGGTAAATTATGTTATATGTGAATATCTCAATAAATCTTTTATAGAAACTTATATGAAACTTCAAAAATTATTTAGTACCAAAACACTTTATATTTGAGAAAATAGAGGATTGGACAGAGTGAAGGAACTCAACAAAATCTGTACACATTGTTAAAAATCATGTTAAAATATTTCATTTAAATTTAATATTATGTACACTTTACCATGATAAGGAAAACTATCTACTTCATTTTGTATTTTGTCACAGAGATTTATAAAAACTCACTGCATTCATAACAAATCTCCATGAATAAAATTGTAAAATGTGATTTTCTTGATGCCAAGAATGTTTGAAGATATGTTGAATATGAAATAGCTGAATGACTTCTCTTTGATTATGTCTCTGAGACAGATCAAACTCCAAGACCGCGAAGAGGAATCACAGTTCCTTAGGGGGAAAGGAAAATATGCTGACCTTACACACTTTTTTTGGAGCCTTCACGAAAAGCCCTAAGGTCTCTGGCCTTCAATTCCTTTGCTAAATAGATGGCACTAAACCCCAAATAGTACTGACAAAAAGCTCCACAAACAACATTGCTAACTTAGCAATGTTAATGGCATCAGAAATTAAGAGCTTTGGACCAAGTGAAAAATTAAGAATACATCTCCAATATTTCAATATTAAATAACATTAAATACAAATGTTCATGTGGGAAAATAAATTAGAAAGATTAAAATTTTCTAATAGTTTGACTTCATCCCTAACTTTGTACAGCAGTAGCCCAATACACTTAAGTACAAAGGTCAGTTGTGATCTACTTCATTATTGTAAGAACTTGCTAAGATGCCAGTGTTTAAAAATCAGTTTTTTCTTTAACAAGATGAGTAGTTCTGAGTCACCCTGTGACCCAGCCTCTCCTGGGAGTTGCACTAGATTGTTATACAATAGAAAGTTGACAGAATGCAAATACTTTCTTTTTTTTTTTTAAATCTCCCCTCCCTCCCAAAATTCAAATAAAATGACTTTGGAGGAATACATAAAATACAGGAAATAAGACAGTGGATGGAGTGAAGAAAATGAAATAAGTCAAACATACAAGTTTAAATTACAAGTTGTTTCTCTTATATGAGAAACCTGTAATGTAAATAAAGAGGAAAACAAGAGGTAGGTAATAGAAGTAAGGAGATAGGTGGGGAAGAGGATCAAAAGATGCAGGGAGAAGAGAGGGCGGGGAGAGACTGGGGATAGAAAAGGCATTGAGATGTATTATGCACTTGTACTAACTCCACACAAGGAATGTAAACATTATGAAGAAGAAGAAGGAGAAGGAGAAGAAGGGATTGAGAGATGTATGGAAGGAAGAGGGAGGGAAGGGAAAGTGATGACAAAAAGATGAAAATGTGTTATGTACACATACCAATTCCTCCAAATTAATGTAATGTTATATAGTACAAGCATGGACTAATACAAAGTAAGTTTAAAAATTCTGGAAGATAAAAAGTATAAATGATTTATCTCAGCAACTTGGCAAAACCAGAGAAGCGTTCAAAGTTCTCAAAGAGAGTATATAAGTAAACTGTGAATTGCCCCCCCCCCCCAAAAGCCTCAGGTTGGAAACACCTGATCACCACAGGAGTTTAAAGTCTGGAGAGCACTGGTGGTCAGATAATGATAACAATAACAAAACCCTAGGGTTTGTACTGATAAATCCAGCTTGGACACTGGAGATCAGGCTATAGCAAAGCTGCCTGGGATGGAGGCATACTGTTTAATGACAAGATTCCCCCCCCCAGATCACATGTACACAACAGTTCCCTGCATGTGGACTTCTCCTGGGAATTTGAGCAGGATTTCAACGGGATGACCTAGGCCTGAGTATCACCTCTCACAACCCATATGTAGAAGTTCTCTCGGGTTTCCTTGAGATTTGCATAGTATAACAGAACACGGATGCCACGAAGAACTGGCCATTGTGGCTTTCCTCACTGTAGCCCTTCTTGGTGTCTCCAGAGTGTTTTTTATCTTGGTTTTTTTTCCTCTGTTACTCAGTCCACGCTCCCTGTCCAGGACCAATTTCTCTCTCATTCTTCACTTTAAATTTTTCAAGTAAAGTTTGTCACCGCTTTTTGCTTGCTTCATCCAATTCTTTGTTCAAGATGAGAAGAACCTGGAATCTAAGTCCAGCTGGAGGGGGGGAGGCTAATTTAGAGCCCAGTCCAATTTCACTGGCCAACCACTTTTAGCTGCCCAGTAATATTTCAGCATAAGCAGCCAGAAGAATCAAAAGCCAAGAGATTCCAATATCAGTTTCCTTCCTTGTTCCTGACCTCTTACACGCAAGGTCTGCTGGTTTTCCTCTTTGACACCTTTAAAATGACTGTTAGACCTAGAAATGCAGTTTCACACTTTAGTACTTCCACTGGCTCTTTCTGTATTCTCTGTGTAGGGTTGCTAGTGACTCACTCTGAAACTCTTTTGTCCTTCGGTTTTGGAATATTTTCTTCTGAAGCTCCATTTTCCTTCCATCTATTTTTCTTTCTTTACTCACCCTAGATATCACACCTGCGAGAACTGTGACTCACATTTTCTTATCATTTTCTATTTTCCACTTCTTTTACTTCTACTCTTCTTGCTAAAAAAATTAATTTTGTCTTACATATATCCTGAGTTTCTAATTTTCAGCGGAACATATGAAAGGAAAGAGTTAACATAATAGGCCTAATGTTGCTATCTTTAGGGGATTTTAGCTCCTGGGAAACTTGACCTCTGCTGTGTCCTGTGCATCTGCATGATAAGGCTGTTTTGTGTGCCTGGGGCACTAAATTCTGTTACATAAGCCTGCCTAAGTTACTTGTACAAATGCAGAATGTGATGTTTGATGAACATCTGCTTTTCCTTTTGAGCATCTGAACCTTTGGGGGTTTTGTTGTTGTTTCTGGGTGTGTGTGTGTGTGTGTGTGTGTGTGGTGAGAGGATCAAACCCAGGGCTTCTCATATGCCAGGCAGGGGGATGAAGCAGGAGGATCACCACAAGTTTGTACTGGCTTAGCCCTGGAGAATCTAACCTTTGCCTGTCATGGCTGGTGACACAGTGCCTTTACCTGGTTTTTGTTGTTATAACTGAATACCTCAGATTGGGTAATTATAAGAATTTTTTTTCAAGTTTGCTTTTTAATATATTTATAGATTATAAAATTAGGCCTCTAACAGTGATAGGGACAGATAGATTGCTGCCACCAAAAAATTTTTTTATTTTTTTTTTGAGACAGGGTCTCGCTTTGTAGTTCAAGCTGGCTCTGAGCTCACTATGTAGCCCAAGCAAGCCTTGAACTCAGCAATCCTCCTGTCTCTGCCTCCCAAGTGCTGGGATTACAGGCGTGAGCCACCATGCCCGGCTCACCAAAAATTAAAAAAAAAAAAATAATAAAAGGGGCCGGAGGGTTAGCTCAGTGGTTCCAGCACCTGCCTCACAAGCACAAGGTCCTGAGTTCGATCCCCGGTAACCACATATAATGCTGGGCGTGGAGAAACGCCCACCAACAATCAACACCGCATACCACAATGCGGGACGTGGTGGCTCACGCCTGTAATCCCAGCACTTGGGAGGCAGAGACAGGAGGATTGCTGAGTTCACGGCGGCTTGCCTGGGCACCATAGTGAGCTCAGGGCCAGCCTGAACTACAAAGCAAGACCCTGTCTCAAAAGCAAAAAAATAAAAATAAAAAAAAATAATAATAACATAAGAGGTAACATCCTTCCTATTCTTCCAGCCCTGGCCCTCCCTCTGCCTCTTCAACCTCTCTCACCAGCCCTACTTAGGGTCTGATGGGCTGTTGATAAAAGGGTGAAGGGTACACAGTGAAGTGCAAAACACTGTGATAGTACAGAGGATGGATTGGAGTAGACAGTGAAGTATGTGGGGCAGTAGGGATTCTAGGTTTTTTTGGCTCTTGGTTTTAGAGGCTAAGAAGTCCAAGAATAGAGAGCAGACATAGGGAGGGCTTCTCCCTACATTGTGGTAGAAGGTATCGCATGGCAAGACAACACAGGGCTGCCAAGTTGGGTCTCTTCCTTTTCTTATAAAGCCAGTAATCATCACAGGGACCCATCCAATGACCTCATGTAATCCTAATTATCTCACACACAAAGACCTCCAAGTATCATTACAATATAAATTTGAGGATTAAGTTTTCAACATCTAAACTTCCATAAGGCACATGTATACCCTAGCACATATGCAGTGAGAGCTCGGATGACAAACAATCTTCACTCTGGACTTCCAGTCTTACTTGAGCTTACCTAGGCACAAACACTACTATGTGCTCCTAAACCCACTGAGAGCTTATTATGGCTTCGCCCCGAAACCTCATGCAGTCAAAGGTGGAGCTTTTCAGAGGTGGCTGGATCTAGGGTATATAATGCTAGGTTTCCATGTGTGATTACTAAATTAGTCCACAGATTGATTTGGGATAGTTCAGGTGTGGATGACAAAAGTGAGACCCCGTCTCAAAAACTAAATAAATAAAAAAAAGCCGGGTGTGGTGGCTCACACCTGTAATCCCAACTCTTGGGAGGCAGAGACAGGAGGATTGCTGAGTTCAAGGCTTGCCTGGGCTACATAGTGAGCTCAGGGCTAGCTTGAACTACAAAGCGAGACCCTGTCTCAAAGAAAAAAAGAATACCCACTCTGGGTGTGCATGGCACCATGAAAAAGATAGGTAGCCTGGAAGGGATAAAAGGGAAAGGCCAGCTGCTGCTGCTGCTACCGCTGCTGCTTCACTACTTTGCTGCCTTCTGCCTGTCATGAACTATTTCTCCCCTGCTGTGTCAACCTGCCTCAGAGCCAGCTGACTATAAACTGAAATCCCTAAAAATTGTGAGCTGAAATAAACCTTTCCTCTCTCAACCTCAGGTTTTGATTATTTTGTTTCAGGACACAAAAATTAATTAAGATAGAGCTGAAGCATTTTGTACAGTAACATCTGCTCTACCCAAGAAACTTCGAAAAATTTATGACAGATTCCTCTAGACTGGGCCAGACATGTGTCTCCTTTACTGATCCCAGAGTGTCCTTTGCTGCAATATCCATGACCACAACTGCCTCTGAATATCCAGTCCTACAGAAGGACCAGATGTCTAGGTAGTCATGGAATCAGCTCAAATTTCCAGCGTACATATATATGTATATACTTTCTGTGAGTTTTTGGTTGTGCCTTTGAGACACACACCTACACACACACACACACACACACACACACACACTCAATTAAGGTATGCCATAGATGTTTTACCCCTTGGAAAATGTGAACTCTAGTAAGTATGGCTCTATATACTGTTTTATTTGCCCTCTGTTTGGGTTTAGTCTCCCTTCTAATGTTGGAGAAGTTCCTTAAATATTTGGCAATGCCAATTGTTCCTTCATGACTAATGAAGAGGAGATGGAAGCTACGAGGTTTATTGAATGGAGGGCTCAACTGTGGGCAAGCTGGCTTTTTTCATAAGCGGTGTCAGTGTAGCTGGCCTTCTGAACCAATGTGTCTGACATCCAAGGAATCAAATAACTCAGATTTGAAAATCTTGTATTTGAGTAAAAAAACATTTTTTTTGTCTGTGCTGAGCATGTGCAGATTTATCTTTCTTGTCAATATTCCCTAATCACAACTGTAGACAGGAATTACCTAGAGTTTACACTGTGTAGGCATTATAAATAACCTAGAGATGACTTAAAATTATGAGAGAGCATCGTAGGTTACAGGTAAATGCCATGACATTTCATATAAGAGCTTTGAATATCTGTGCATTTTGGTATCTGCAGAGAGTCCTAGAACCAATCTCCATGGATATGGAGGGACAGCTACGTATGGAAAGTTTCCCCAAAGAAGAATCCTTTACTTTGTCATTGAGAAGTATTTGCAAGGCTATTGGATTTCTGTGACTGAAAAAGGCAGTGGTTTAAAAAATAGTCTGGAGGGCCGGAGGGTTAGCTTAGTGGTTCCGGCGCCTGCCTCACAAGCGCACGGCCCTGAGTTCGATCCCAGTAACCACATACAATGCTGGGCATGGCGACTCACGCCCACCAGCCATCAATACCACATACCACAGTGCCGGGTGTGGTGGCACACGCCTGTCATCCCAGCACTCAGGAGGCAGAGACAGGAGGATTGCTAAGTTCGAGGCTTGCCTGGGCTACATAGTGAGCTCAGAGCCAGCCTGAACTACAAAGCGAGACCGTCTCAAAAAAAAAAAAAAATACTCTGGAGAGTAGGCTGGGGATTTAGCTCATTGGTTCCAGTGTCTGCCTAGCAGGTGGAAAGTCCTAAATTTGATTCCTGGTATTACATACCACAATGTTGGGTGTGGTGACTCACACCTGTAATCCCAGCACTCCGGAGGCAGAGGCAGGAGGACTGCTGTGAGTTTGAGGCTAACTTGGGCTACATAGTAAGCTCAGGGCCAGCCTCAACTACAAAGTGAGACCCTGTCTCAAAAAAAAAAAAATCTGGAGATAAGTACATGGGTCTCTTGCTCTGATGCCAGCAAACATTTAGGGTGGGTCTGACTTACAAGTATCTATCCCTAACCTCCTTGGCAAGAAGTTGTCCTCGGACTTCCGCAGGGTAGTCAGTCCGCCATACTGGACACCCTGCGGCTACAGGGAATGTTTACTTCCTCCTCTGTTGTAGACACTGTGAACTCGTCCTTTGGGCTACCTCCCACTCTCACCCTTGCGAAGTTATGGAGCACGATGCTTTTGCCTTCCCTTTCTTCATTCTCTGCCTTCTCCAGATAAGCCCTTTGCTCCATTAGTATTACTGTTAATCAAGTCAGGGACACAGACGAAGGAAAAAATAACAAGAGCTTCTGAATTCATCAAATTCTCAAAATTGTTGCCCTTGATTTTTAGCTCTTAATCCCTTGTTTTCACTCCTCCCTAACTGCCTTCTCCACCCCATGCGTACCAGGGGCTAAAAAATACAAAGAAAAAACTTCTTTTCTTACTATACAAGTAATATAGTCATAATAGAAAGTTGCACTTACCATTCTCCATTCCCCCTCCCACCCCTCAAAATTAAAGAAACTAAAGTTACCTATAACCCCTCTGACCTTCACTGTTAACATTTTGGGGTGTTTCTTTTCATTCTTGCTTCCACTTCCACTATGTTGGGATGCATCCATATATACATCACATTTTCAAGTTGGGACTGTGCTGTGTGTATATATTTTAACTGCCCTTTCCCTTTAAAAACTAATGGGTAGCTGCCTACATGATTAAATAGAAAGCACAATTTCATTTTAATTGATTATTTTGGTCACATAGATTTCCCATACTCCTTTAAACTAATATCGTACAAGTGGAAGTCTGTGTTGTTTTAATTGGATGCTGTTAGAAGTATTACAGGGGTTATGACACATATATCTTTCTGCACTCATCCAATGTTATTCTTAGGCATGCAAACCTCCATAAAGGCTAAGACAATCTATACCAATTTATATCTGTCTTGGTTACTTTTCTCATTACTGGGACAAAATACTCGACACTCCTCCCTAACTGCCTTCCCCACCCCATGAATACCAGGGGCTAAAAAAATACAAATTAAAAAAATTTTTTTTTCTTAGTATACAAGTAATAGTCATAAGAGAAACTTGCACTTAGTCTCCATTGCCCCTCCCACCACACATACCCAGAGCCGACGTGAAAGGAGGGAAGGTGTTTTTGGCTCCCAGTGTGAGAGTTGCAGTCCATGGTTGGCTGGCTCCGAGGCAGGGTGGCATATGGCAGAGGGGCATCACCCTGGACAGCGGCAATGAGCAACAAACCACAACAACGCTCTTTGCGTTCCTTAGTCTTAGCCAGGCTCCCCGCCCTGGGGCAGAAACAGCTGTGATCGTGGCTTTTTTTTTTTACTTGCTTGTTCTTGCCAATTTTTCTGTTAGAATGATTAGCCTATTTAATTCCTTTGCAGTAGTTCTTTATGTTCTAAATACATTTGCTTTTAGTCTTTAACATATATGGTGACTTTCCTCTGTTTATCATTTGCCTTTTTATACTGTTACGGCTGTTTTGAAAATATAGAACTTATAAGCTTTTTGTGATCAAATATGTCCATCTTTCCCCAGCATAGTGGTATTCTTGCAAATAGCCTTCGCTCCCAACCCTACATCTCTACTGAAACATTTCCAGTATTTCCTTCCAGTATACTTTCATCCTTTTTTGTTTATATTTAAATGTTTAATCCCTCTGAATTTATTCTGATATGCCTATTTGGGTTCTTCAGAGAAGCAGAACTAATTAGAGGTGTGTGTGTGTGTGTGTGTGTGTGTGTGTGTGTGCGTGCATGCGCGCGCGCACATGCGCATGCACACGGGCACGGAGGGCAGGGGCGAGCATTTATACATGTGGAAAGAGAGAGACCGATTTAAGAAATGGGTTCATGTATTTTTAGTGCTGGCAAATGTAAAACCAGACGAGCAGCTGAGCAGGCAGTAGACTCAGGGAGACTCAGGGTAGTACTGACACGGTAGCTCTCACTCAAAGGCAGGCCAGAGGCGAGTCCCCTTAATCTCAAGCAAACGAAGGATTTTTTTTTTTTTTTTGAGACAGGGTCTCGCTTTGTAGTTCGGGCTGGCCCTGAGCTCACTATGGTGCCCAGGCAAGCCTCTGCGAACTCAGCAATCCTCCTGTCTCTGCCTCCCGAGTGCTGGGATTACAGGTGTGAGCCACCACGCCTGGCAACCGAAGGGTTTTTTGTTTTGTGTTTTTTCTCTCAAGGCCATAAACTGATTGGATGAGACCCACATACATTTTGGAGAGTAATCTGCCTTACTCAGATCTAGGGATATACATGTTAACCTCATCTAAAAAGTACCTTCACAGAGACATCTTGACAGGCATTTCACCCAATTCTGGGTTGGCAGCCTCACTAAGCTGGCACATAGAAGAACCATCCCAATGTGAACCATGTGTATTCAACTTTATGTTTTCCCTACCCTTTTTCTAAATGAGAAACCCACAAGGGACAGATTCCCTCATGTCCTTCTCCATTCTTCGAAGGGGAGGACAGCAGATATTTGGCAAACTTCCTTCTCTCTTTCATTTATCCTTTCTGTGTGTACACTGCAGAGGTCCTTCAGATCCCAAGACCTCCAGTGAGAGCAGAGAACAGTCAGTATGACCTGGTGACTTCATGTCCCCATTCGTCGGCAGCTTGAACTAATCAGGGAAAAGGCAGGCTTCATCTGGATCCTTGAAGAGATTTTTTTTCCCCATGATGCTTCCCCTTCTATGTCCTGTAAAGACAGCTACAAACACCTGAACCCGTATACTCTTACCTGTATACTCTAGCAACCCCCTTTGCCCATTTTTTCTGTTGAATCCAAGAACTGCAAACATTTCTAACCAGGGTACTGGGAGGACACAGAATGCACAGTTAAAAGTTCTGCCTAAGCAAGTGATAATATCATCATTATTATTGTTGTTACTATGATAAATATCATCATTTTCATTTTAAACATTAAAAGTTAAGCATTTGAGATCTTCAGGTGAAAGTTTCATGAATAGGTCAGGGTATTAAATAATAACTGCTTGCATGTTTTATATTTGTCTTTTGATAAAAGTGGAAAACTCTGTATTTAATTATTAAATTCAGATGTCTCTTTAAAGGAGGTTAATTGGGTCTGATTTTCCTTGAGACTCAGCGATTATGCTAAAGATTCATACCCTGGCCTGTCTGCTCAGAAGCTCAGATTTTAGCCCTGTGAGTTGGCAGCATCTGCATGTGAGACCAGCCCAGCCCTGAGTGCTCAAGGTCACCAGGAGGGCAGTGTCTCCTACGTGGTTCTAGATGCCAACTACTGTCACATGGGAACCATGGTCGATGCAGAATCATTGGTAGCAGGCCAGGACCCCTGTCTTCTAGTTGGGCATCTGAGCCAATCTGCAACAAACACTGCCTGGTCTAGCTATTGAGAACTGAATAATTGGCACAGACATAAATGCCTGCTGACTTGCATTTGGTGCCCCTGTTTGAATTTTAATTCTTTCATTAGACTACAGAGCATCCTTTTAAAAGGCTGAGATCCCATGATAACTAGATTCCTCCTACAGTACCAGGACAGTTGCATTATCTTTCCTACTTTGCTGAGCTGTTTACATTTAAATAAGGTGGTACATTCTGGGACAATTAGAAGAAAAAGGATAACTGAGTTTCAATTCCCTTTTCATAATGTGTGTTTAACAGTTCTAAAAACGCCTCCTGCTCTCCTGCTCTCCTGCTCTATGCCTTCTCGGAGGGAACTCTTAAAATATTGGATTTTTCCTGTATACTTCCCCATGAGCTAAGGCATTAGCAGCTCCTGGAGGGTCTATGAGGTGAAGGCAGTGTGGTTTGTGTGTGCCAGGAGAGAGTTTTTGTGCTGTTTCAAAGCATTTATAAGCCCTTATTGAATGAGCAGGTGACTAGAGGGGAAGATTGTCAATGTACTTTTAAAAAGTCCTTTAGGATGCTTAGATTAGGCCACATGGAAATGTAATTTTGATTCTCAGCAGGCCAAGACTCAGTAGCAAAAAGGCAGGATAATGGGTTTTTATACAAGGCATTCATTCATTCATTCATCTTTTATTCATTTAATCTTTTACTGAGTGCCTCTGTTAAGTGCCAGTTTCTGGGTAGGATCTGGCCTTTATTCTCAATGAGCTGAAATCACTTCTCTGGGAAAGGTGGTCGGTATAGAGAGCAGAAGGCAGGAGAGTGAGACAAGAAGATAGGTTATGAATATAGCGTGATTACTATTAAGGTGGCAGTAGGCATTAGCACCAACATTCAGGTGGAGTAGAGTGTATTAGGAATGGTGAAGAGAAAGGCTAAGAAGGAAAGGAAAAGCTTTCCAGAAGGATGTA
Source organism: Thryonomys swinderianus (assembly GCA_004025085.1). Taxonomy (NCBI): domain Eukaryota; kingdom Metazoa; phylum Chordata; class Mammalia; order Rodentia; family Thryonomyidae; genus Thryonomys; species Thryonomys swinderianus. The sequence continues at coordinate 12,431 of PVIC010005117.1, forward strand.
GGTGAGTCTTCAACTATAAGGAAGAGCTTGTCAGGAAGAAAGGAATGAAGAGCATTCAGTCAGAGGTGGGCAACTGTGTAAAATATGAGGCAATGATCAAACACTGCTCCGAATTCTTAGATTTAAAAAATTATTACAGTAAAAGATGCCTTGCCATTAACTTCCCTCAAAATGCTCCTCCTTAACACGAACACTATTATCCCCTCTTTCTTGCCACTTTCTGAAGCAATTGTGAGGATTCTCTTTTGCTTTAGCTATGTTGTCATGGCTACCTTGATGTCCTAAATCAACTCAAAATGTTTACCTTTCATGGTCATTTTCCTCTGGGAGAGAGCCAGAATCACGCGGCGTCAGAAAACTGAATAAGGTAGATGAGGACACACAGTGTTGTTAGGAGCCTTTTTGTCAGATGACACTAGGCAGCAGCATTCACCACAGTTTAAATCACACCTTGTGAAGACTCTCACGAAAGAGCACTTCCAGAGCTGTTTCAGCAAGTGCCAAGAAGAGTGGAATGTGCTTCAAGTGAGGGAGAGCCCTGTGAGGGGGACTAACAGCAATCTACCTTTTTAGTGTCATAATTTTTTACTCTATGAAATCTACTTTGATACCTTTAAAGATTCAACACATATTTTATACACATAAAACAGCATGGTCTAAGCACATTATGAGTCAATGTGGATGAGCAAGAACAGGGCAGCAAAAATGGGAGCAAAGAGGTAGTCAAGGACCAGATGTTCAAGGCCTTCCATGCTACGCAGTATCTCCCTGAGGCAATGTTTCCAACAAAGCTGTGCCAGGGAATGAGGGTTCACTTGGCACACACTATGGCTACCTCCATCCATCCCTTCCTCTATGAACCAAGGCTCACGAGCCAAAGAGACCCCAGGACATATCATTTCCTGGCTTAGTTAATATGCTAACACAGTATGCACAGGCCAGAGCTGAGATCCATAGCCCCATAGCAGCCCCTAGATATATATCTGCATATACTATCTGTAAACTGTTAACCACTGGGTATAGTTTGAAGCCACTGCATATCCTATATGCAGCCTATCTTTCCACATTTTTCCTTCAATGCTATAAAAAGAGATGTGTCTTGCTGTCATCTGAATAGTCTATGCTTACTCCACACATGTGCTCAGGCAGTCTAATGGCCTTAATCAAAAAAGGAAATTAGATTACTCTGGCATGACCTGTTTTACTGAGATGATGCTGGCTTAGAGGGATTGCTGCTTAATTTGTAAGCACTCATAAGCCATTAGTGGAATAATCTTTTATAGAATTTTGCCCAGGACTGGTGCCAAGCTCATGAATCCATAGTTGATGGAGGAGGGAAGGGAAATTGACTATATTTCCTGAAAATCAAGGCATTTGCCTTTTCTTAGTCCCCCAGTATGATTCATATTTTCCAGGAGTCCCTCATAGTATTAGTAGCGATTCTGTGATCTCACAAGCAGATTTTCCAACAATTTGTAGAGTTATCTGCCTAGGTCAACAGATACGAAATCTTTTAAAACAGCTCTTACTCTACTTCTGCTCACTCAAGGACCTTTATCCTTTTATCAGTTTGTTCCAAGTTTGGTTTTTTTGTTTGTTCATTTTTCTTTTAGTCATAATATCCTTGTCCTTGATAAAGAAGGAACAAAATAGTCCATTTATCTTTCTGGTTTGTTCTTTTGTTCTGTCTCTTGAACAGCTGTTATGTATTCTTAGTGAATTTTTTTCAAATATTGACTTGCTGAGAGCCTTAGTTCTCATACTCCACACATTTTGTTTCAATGTTTTCCATTCCCAAACATCCAAAGTACACAGAACAAGTACTTCCAAAGAGATAACTAATGATCCTAGAAGCCACACATTTGAACTAAGTTGGAAATACACAGGGATTTAGTGCTTTGGGAATTCTTGCAGAGATACTAACTCATGAGGAAATCTTCAGGGACACGAGTCTTGCAGATCAGCCTTGATGGGAGAGGCCCTTGAAACACTCATATCAGTTAAATTCCACTCTGATACATCTCTTTTGTATTACTTGGGTAAAAGATTTAGAGTCAAAAAACAAAATTATATTTATGGACCTCAGTCTCTCAATTTATAAAATAAATAATTCTGATAACATTTAAGGTTCTCTCCAATTAGAAAGTCCTACAGCTCTAGAAAACTAGAGGAAAGAAGAATTAAAATTCATGGGCTAGCCATTCTTCTAGAAACATAATGCCTGTGACCTCATTTAATGCAGACAACAAGCTTATGAACTGATGCCCTTTGGCAGAGAAGGAAGGTGAAGTTTACCAGTACTATGTACTTTATCCAAGGTTACTGAATCATCAATCATCAGTAAGGGTCAGAGAAAGGAATTAAAATATTAATCTATGTACATCACTCATTCTCAGTGAGGGGCAGTTTTGTTCCCTAGCCTGTATTTCCCAATGTCCAGAGACATTTTTGGTTGTCAAACTTAGGGAGTTGCTGCTGGCATCTGGGGGGTGGAAGCCAGGGGTGCTGCTAAATATCCTACAGTGTACAAGATAGACCCCTCTACAAGAAAAATGATCTGGTCCAAAATGTCAGTGACCCTCACGCTGAGAAATGCTACTCTAATACAAGCAATACACAATAATCTTAGCCATTTGTCAAATTCAAAGAATTACTAATTAGTCATTGGTACCCATAGAGGTTTCTGTCAAAGACTTCTAGTCATAAAGAACAAACATATACAGTCAAAAGGAAGTGGCTATTGCCCAAGTCTGAGAATTTTACAGTGTCTGAATTTATGCAACAGAAAAGAAAATTTTCTAGGGCTTTCCTCTCAAATCTTTGAGTAAAACTGATGGGCCTAGAAGACGCATCACGTTTATCCTATGGGTTCACATATCCACCAACTTACCATTCCTGTTTTGAGTATGAGAGTCACACCTGGGAAAGTGTGGCTTTAGGTGGCAGGGAGGTATAACTAAGTCTTCTGGCAAAATTAGATACTCCAGGATTTTTCATTTCTATAATATATAGTATTTTATATGTAATATAATCTTTAATATATATCTCAATGTAAAGGAGTTACAAAAGAGGGAGAAACATGAGGGAAACAGGAAGAATGACCTCTAATTCATCTACTCTGGCCATTTTTTTTTTTGAGATCTGAAAACTAAGACACAGAGAGGTTAATTGACTTGCCAGAAATATACAGAAATGAACATTCAGGTCCAAATATCACACAGCATAGGAAGCACTAATCAAAGAATAATTTCTTGAGAAAATAAATAAATCAACACAGACCAGAATTTCCATTCTCATGATGTACGGTCTGGTGTTCTTTTTCTGGCTTCCTTCAGCTCTTGGGCAGACCCTTGTGTCTTACATACCCAACAGCCACTTTCACACACCCCCTCTCTTGTTACAGAGTCCTTACTTTGTTCCAGGATTAGGCAGAGAGCAAAGTGCTCCAGGAAGGCAGAACACATCTTTCTCCAGATAGTGCGTCACCTAAACTAGCCATGGTGACCTTGTTTCTATTGTCAGTGACTGATTAAGGAGCAGATATGTAACAGCAATGACCAGTGAGATCTCAGACAGTGAGAACCTTTATGAAAAGGAGGCTGTTTATCCAACTACCCACTGTGAGAGTGGTTCTAAGAAGCCACAATGCATGCAGTATTGAGGAACACCGTTTTGTCAGCCTAAAGCCCCAAATTCAGCCCATTGTGGGTAAAAAAAAAAAAAAAAAAAAAAAAAATCAAAAGCTATAAAGGTCTGGATCTAGGATAATGCAGAGCTATTTATTTAGAGTTGAAATTATCTACAAAATGTCTTTTTGATAAATGACATAACAAATATCTATAAGATTTAAAGCATCACTAAGTGGGGTTTTTATTGCTTATACCAAAACATATCCTAACTAGTTTAGCCTCGATGCCACCTGGTAATGAAATTTCTTCAAAGATAGCTCCTTGCTCTATTTAATCTTTAACATTTGGTTCAGAAGTTCTACTTCCCCAAGTGAAAGTTAATCGTTCTCTACTTCTGGGAGTTGTGATAGAGGAAATAGGTACAGGATAGAAATGGGACTGGATGGACTATAAAATCCGATGAACAATGAGCTTCTATAACATCAAGATAAAAAGGTTGTTATTAGGAGGAATGGGTTTAGAATTCACTCCTATGGCTCAAGCAACTACTCTAACCCTTACTAACTGCAATCTTAGGATACTTCCAGTTCCAGCTCCTCGTTAAGAAAACTGAGATAATTTGTACAAACAGATGAATAAATATAAAGTACTGAGCAGGGCACCGTTATAATTTGTATTTTGAGTGCCCCCCCAATTCTTATGTGTTCAGAGGTTAGGCTTTTGGAAGGTGATTAGATCATGAGGTCTCTTAACTTCATCAGTGTGTCAGTCCATTGATAAGACTGTGATCTGATGTCATTATTGGGAGCTGATGGAAACAGTGGGTGGGGTTTAATTGAAAGGAGTGGATCACAGGGTCCTTACCTTGGGGGTCATATTTAGTCCTCAACCCTATACTCTCCCTCCCCCTTTCTCTTCTGTCATGACATTTCTACCTTGTTACAGGGTCAAGCCAATGGAGCCAATTGACCATGTACTAAAACTCTGAAATTGTGAAGTAAAATAAACCTTTTGTCCTTTAAGTTCCTTTTAATCAAGAATTTGCTATGGGGCCGGAGATTTAACTCAGTGGTTCCAGCACCTGCCTCGCAAGTGCAAGGTCCTGAGTTCGATCCCGGTAACCACATACAATGCTGGGCACGGCGACTCACACCCACCAGCAATCAATACCACATACCACAGTGCTGGGCATGGTGGCTCATGCCTGTAATCCCAGCACTCGGGAGGCAAAGACAAGAGTATTGCTGAGTTTGAGGCTTGCCTGGGCTACATAGTGAGCTCAGGGCCAGCCTGAACTACAAAGCAAGACCCTGTCTCAAAAAAAAAAAAAAAGAATTTGTTATAGTCATGGAAAGATGACTATCACAGGTAGCTTGCACAAATAAAGAACAACTATATGGAATAATTAACATGCTGCCATTAGGTGCTCTTTACTTTGAAGTAGCTAGTTAGCTATTTAAAATGGAAACTATCAGAGATGAGTGGACTGTCAGAGATTTAGTGGCAAACAAAACCACTTGACATAGCTTAAGCAGAAGACATTTATTAATGGCTATTTGAAATCCACAGAAAGCCTGGGTGGATGAAATTATGCTTCCAGAAATAACTTCCAATCACACTAGACCATTTCCTTGGGGAAAAACAGCTGCTGCGTGGCCAGGCGGATACCAGCTCAGCACAAGTGTAGTGTTTAGAGGTCACCTATAAAGCTTCTCCCTCTAGTGCCACTGAAAGTGTGTGCCCCTGGTACCATCATTCAAGGGCACCCTTCTTGGTGTCACTAGGCTCCAACTATCTCTGATTAGTAGAGCCTCATTAATGGAGTGCTGAGTCTGGATTTCAGCTGTAAGTGAAAAGGAAATTTTCAGGCTCTTGTCTTTGGTTAGATGGGTGTAGAAGGTAGAACATTCCCAAAATTAAGTATGTAAACTAACGATGTCTAGACTATTATGGACTAAAATTAATTTCAGCATTAACTTGAAGATAATTGTCAAGAAGAAGAAAGGGAAAATTAAGAATACATTTTTGAGTTTTATTGCTTATGTATTATTCAGGCAAAAAAATATCCATCACCACTTGGTCTCCTCTTACCTCTTACATTAAATCCTAACATTTTTACTCTTCAGCTTCTTCTAGTATCTAACTCCTCTCCATCCTCTTCTTCCTAGTTTAGACCCTTATCATTTTTCTCCTGGTATCTTACTTCCTTATTTCATTGCTGAAACAAAATACCAGATACCCAAAGTTAGAGGAGGAAATGTTTGACTTACTGTTCATAAAGGTTTAAACCCATAACTGTCTGGTTCTGAGGCAGAGTGGCATGACAGAAGGGAACACAAAAGAGAAATAGTTCATTGCTGGCAGAAGACAGTAAAAGCAAGCAAGGGATAACTACAGTTCTTTCCACCCCACATATTTTACCCAAGGTGCTTGTTGTAGGTAGCACTCATACCCTTAATCCTAGTGCCCTCAAGCCTAGCACTGTACCATGAATCAATTCCAACAGCTCATACTTTAGATCCGGCCACCTCTGAAATAGCCCTACTTATGACTACATGAGATTTCTGGGGATGACATGCAGACACAAACCATAATGCCTGGATTGTTGAAACAGTTGTGATGGTTAAGTTTGTCAAGCTGATTGATTGGCATGGGGGCCACCTATGGGATTGGCAAAGCACACTTCTGGGTATTTCTTCGTGGGTCATGGAGGGGACCGATTTGGGTACTATTTCCAGTCCCTCCTCCCATTCTCTTTGGCACTGTCCCCCTGCTCTGGTCCCCTGGCTGCCAGGAAGGCGCAGCTTTGCTCTACCACACCCTTCGACCATGATCTTTGTGCCTTGAAGCCAGACCACCACTGACAGAATCCTCTGAAACCATTCAACAAGTTAAACTCTCTCCTCTGTAAGTTGGGGGGGGGGTCTCAGGTATTGTGTCCAAGTGATGAAAACTAACCAGAATAGTCACCTACCTAGTCTCCTCAGCTTTAGTTTGATTCTTAATATTCCTATAAGAATAATGTTTGTGAAATACTCATCTGATCGCTCTTATAGCAGCAGGTGTGATAAGAGTCTGCAAAGCTTTTCATTACTTGACCCTACTTACCCTGTTGCTTCCTTTCCTGCCACATCCTTTCTATACCCTGTTATAGTGGCCACATAGTTCAAGCACAAGAACCTTACATAGTAGGCGATCAGTAAACATGTATTTAATGAGTAAGTTAAAGAAGAGGCTAGTATCAAGATCAAAACTTTCTCTAAAGTCACTGAACTCAACATAACTTTGTATGCACTGAAATGGAGGGGTGGAATTTCTAGAGCTAGAAGATGAGGAGTGGGGACTGCTGTAGTTCGGCAGGTCAGGAAAGCCTGACTGCTATGGAGACAACCAAGCAGAAATTTAAACAACTAGACCCCAGAGGCCGAGCCATAAATTTCTGGGAAAGAGCACACAGAGCCTCCCTTCTCCTGCTGACCCTTCCTGAGCCCCAAAAGAATAAGACACACAACCCATGTCTTGTCCTCATGTCCAGAACACCTTTTAAAGGTTTGCTTTAATTTCCAGTGTAATTTAGATATCAGGGATGGGTAGATGCTACTACAATTAAGTTGACCTGAAAGCCCCCCCTCCCCAGTGTCCTGTGGCCTCCCTTCCGTATCTTCCTGGGGCCTTACAACATTCTTAGGGTAACTCCTAGATCTGCATCTTATGGCATTCTTATTTCCATATACCTGTGGTTGACTCAGGTGTAAAATAAGGTCCTTTTCAGTATTACTCTGCCCATAAAGAACCACTAGTTTCATTCATTTATATGCAAGTGGGCACACCTTTTAGACACACTAATAAGTGAAATAAATAGATCACAGATATGTAAATACCATATCTTCTCTTTGGTATGAGAATCTGTAGATGTAAATGAGTTCTAGAATATATGATAGATTTTGTGAAATAAGAAATACTCAAAGGGAATGTGGTAGGGGAAAGTTATGAGGGGAAAGAATAAATATGATTTGAAAAGAAAAAGAAAGCACATGTATATAGTGGGTGGGGGGTTGTGGGGTGGGTTGGGATATGGGTAAAAATGAGAATTAACCCATGTCATATACTCGTACAAATTCCCCAATGTTGAGTATGATTGTGAGTTGTATGTAAAATGTGCCAATAAAGAATTCAATTTAAAAAAAAAGGTCCCTTTCTACAAAAGCCTCACATGCCCACAGCCACAAAAAATATAAAGCCACTAACAATGACTTCAGTATTTGGATTTCACTGAAGATTGAGAAGTTTGCAAAGAAGTTAGTTATTTGCCTCACGTGAGAATAACAAACAAATGACGTTAAACAGCAGGCTTGTCTATTTAACACACTTTCTTGCCAGTCCACCTGCGGGGCTCTCCACTGGCTCTTCACCCCATGGGGTACTTGACACCATCTTCAGAGCTTTTCTCACCATCCCAACTTTCTTTCTCTTTTCCTTGTCTCCTATAGAGCAGTTTGCTTGGCAACTTTTATTGCCTTGGTTCCTGCTCTCTAGATTCACAGTCTATTCCAACAGATTCTCAAGGTATTTTTTTTACAAACGTGTCGTCCAGGAACAAACTCAAGGCACCAGCCATTTGATCCACTTTTGCATTTCCTAACATCTGAGAACACAGAATTACAACATTAGGTCTAACACAGTGAGCCGTGAGGAGGGGCATCGAAGCCCGTCTCGGGGAAGCTGTCCAGAGCGCAGCTTTGCAGGGCAGAGGAGTCAGAATGAGCAGGGCAAGGGATGAGATGGCATCACCTCAGACCTTAGCAAAGTTAGCTAATGGCGAACCTGCATATGGAGAGGTGATGCTAGCGATGAAGCAGAGAGCCCAGGAAGAGTTCTGCGCACCAGCTCTGAGGTTTTAATTGCATTCAAGAGGCAATGTGGATCCAGAGAAAGATTTTGGAAGGTATAGATATGTACTTTTTTCCTTTTTAAAAAATGCCTGCAAGTTCTCCCTTAAGGATGGATAGATTATTCAAAAAAAAAAAGAAAAGAAAAGAAAAAAGAAAGGAGAGAGCCTGAAGGCAGAGCACCTATGGCCCAAGAAGGGAAGCTGTAAATCCATGCCATGAATACTGGCCTGGGGAACAGAGAAGGCACTGATGAGGGAGCCGCGCAGGAGGCAGACTGGATACAACTTGGTGATTGATTTGTGTCGGGTGGGGTGGGCGAGAGAGGACTGAGAAGATGGAAGGCTCCCAGGGAGACTCCCAGAGCGAGGATTGCGGGTTTTTAGCTGCCAGCTCTTGGGCAGTGTGACCGTCTACTAGCAGACAGGCACGGAAAGGACCCCAGAGGTTCAGAAACCAGCAAGGGGATTCCCTTTAGTCTTCCCGAGTTGCCAACAGTGACTCGATGGGCTCCACGCTGGCAAAGCATTTGTTCTTCCTCCATCCTTGTCAGCTGCAGCAGCGACTCGCCCTGAGCTCTGTGCCAGCTGCAGCTGGGTGTCTATTGAGCACTTCCTCTCTGGCTGGAGCTGGTGGTTTGCGGCTCCCCGCAGAGAGGGGAGCTGAAACCGTTGGGGCCGCAGCCAGAGGAGGAGCCAGATGAACAGAGTGAGAAGAGAAGACACAGAGGCCCCAACAGGAACTTGAGCTGCTTCCTGGCTGGCAAGTCCAGGCAATTCCTTCACCTTCTCTGGCTCTTAGATTCTCTACCTACAACGTGGTGACGGCGAAGAATACAAAATTTCAGATGTGCGGCTTCAGGATTTCACATAGAGCATGTGGAAGTCGTTCTAGAAATCCTTTAAGGGTAATGAGTTAAACTAATATTTGTGACTAGATAAACTGAGATTCCCTACCTTCCCCCAATTTCTCTCCAGATGTGGTATTTAGAAAAGTTTCAGTTCCTTTGGGTTGACTCAGAGTCCCTTTGTAGTAAAAATACACCCAAAGAGGAGAATGTACCGTACTATCTTAATGTCAAGGTTAATATTTGGTAACACGTAGGATCAGTGTCATTATAATTGGAGGAGTTTCGTGTTATACTGGACTGTGTGTGGTCTTCATGAGAACATAGTTCTTATACAGACCTTCACCTTAAGACCAACCAGGAGGAAGGGGGGTCATCACCACTGGCGGAGAGATCCAGCTGAGAGCTAACTCTCACGTGCTCCCTCCCTGTGCACCGAGGGGGATGCTGCACCCTCTCGATGGACCAGGAGGCTCCAAGGAAGAGGCACTCCCTGAGATGCACACCATATAATTCAGCCAGTGCGTTACACAGCAAGGAGCCAAGGCCATATCTGTTGATGTGCAGAGCCCGAGTCCTTCGTGCCATGGCAGCAGGTGAGCCAGGCCCTGGCCCCCTGGTTCTTTCTCAGACTGGCTGTCTGACTCTGACTCTATTTTTTCCAAACCTCCCTTCCTACCCCTCACACACACACTCATACACGCAAGAGCGCACACACGCATTGTTGGTCACTATTGCCGCAGCCACCAATGGACGACACCCATGTTCCAGTGGAGCAACTGAAAATGATCTTCTCTTAGGAAATGTGTCAACACCAGACGCCTTCCTGAGGCGTGCCCGGGCTGGCTCAGAAGAGCAGGAACCCAGAGCTGCCCTAGCCGGGGGAGCTGCCTGTGTGGTGAGCAGACAGTTCTCGGGCGGGTGATCATGACCTGTTCCCAGGTCTGGGCTCCTTCCACAAAGTCCCAACACCTCCCCACTCCCAGGCGCAGATGACCTGGGAAGATGACAGTCTCAGGACTTGCTGGGATGTTGTACCTGAAGGTCCTATTGGGAGAAGGGGCATACTGGAAGTCCTGAGGAGGAGGGAGAAAAAGTAGCTTCTGATGCCTCAATTACCTCCCCTTCCCCTCCCTGGCTGCCTGCCATCCGGGGTGCTGGTTGAGACTCAGCTGCTGGAGACAGCGAGTGTGCTAAGGAAGCTGGAAGGTGACCGCTAGTAACCCAGCTGCACATGACGGTGGCCAGCTGCCAGCTGGCTCCCTCCCGCCTCCTCCCAGCTGGCAGCAGCTCCGAAGTCAGACAAGCTGTGGCTCCCGGGCCGTCCCAGGGGATGGTAAGTCAGGGCCTACATGCAGAACTGGTTTCTAACCCACACTAAGATGATACACTGGGACTAGGCAGGAAATCCTAAAGGCGTGTAGGTCTCAGGCCAGCTGGTACATCTAGAATATCAAAAAATGAAGCAGGCCAAAGTTACTCCTCTAGCTCAAGCAGATAGAATGATAGTTCACAAAGCCATTTCCCATCGATTCCATCTGTACCCCAAGCCAGGAAAGGCTTCTCCCACTCAGGCCTGGGACCTGGCTCAGTCTCTCTGCAACTCAGATACTGTCTTTGTGAAATAGAAAGAAAAACAGCACTTCCATCACTATATAACTCTGTGCCCTTGGACAGTGTGTTCAATGTAACTGTCCTTCAATTTTCTCCCTCTTCAAATGGGGCTAAAAATAGCACCAATCTCACGGGATAGGTAGGACAATTTAATAAGTTAATTCACCTAGAAGCACTTATCACAATGGCTGGCTACATAGAAAGTGCTCAGTAAATGCTAGCAACTTGTACTCATTCTGATTGTATTAATCACAGGAATATTATGAGGGTTAACGGAGGCAGCTGACATTTATTGCGCACTGACCATGTCTCTGGCTCTGGGCTCAGGTTCTGTAGGTGTTAGCTCACGGTGATTCTGAGCACCTGCCAGGCGCAGTACCGAGCACAGGCAGCCATTCCTATTCTACTTCACCTTCCCATCTGCAGGACGGGAAGCAGCTCAGAGGTTTAATGATCTGTTGAGCAACAAAGCTAGTAAGTACAGGGTACTTATACTTGATCCAGGTTTCCTGGGAAAAGGACCTCTATGGTCTACAACCTTTGCTTTCTTCTCCTCTCTCCTCCTCCTTTGACCTCTTGCTATTTGTTCCATACCTAAGACTGGCTTCCCTTCAAGAGATTACCCAGGGACACGTCTGCTGTTCCACAGTAGTATGTCTGGGCGTTTGGCACGCAGCTGTTTTCAGGCACTGCGCTAGGAAGGGCCACACTTGCCTCTGAATGGCTTTTTCTCTTCAAGAGCCAGGAACCAAGTTCCAGCAGACTTGAATTAGAGAAAGAAATAAAATAAGATTATAAATATCCCAGGGATGGACTTGGCCCCAAGTCCAGCTTTGTACTCTATAGGAATAAGATAGGATCCTACAGGCTCATAGATGGTCCCTCTGCCAGCTCTGTCCTTCCACTTAAATCTCCATCTGCTGGAATCTGTGAGGAAAACCTCCCCCAAAACGGATCCAAGACCTCCCTAAGTTGACTAAACCAGCATGCAAACAGCAGCAGCCAGCACAGTGGTCAGGGGTGTTGCCTGTGTGCTCGCATTGCACTGAGGACAGAATGAGAGAACTGGGGACAGAACTCAGGGCCTGGCACCAGTCCCACACACAGGAGCGGAGTTAGGGCACGTGCTGGCAGACAAGTGAAATCCAACAGCCTGCAGGACCCGGCTAGTTCACAATCCAGTGAGCATGAGCATGGGGATAAGTGGGTGGAGAGCACAGGGATGTGAGCCCTCGACACACCTGCTATTGAAATATGTAATGGTGCAGCCACTTTAGGAAAGTTTGCCCATCCTCAAAATGTTAAACATAGAGTTACCAAGCGACCCAGCAATTTTATTCCTTGGAATATACTCAAAAGAACTGAAAATATGTTCACACAAAACCTTGAATACACATATTCAGAGCAGCATTAAATGTCCATTAACTGATGTATGGATAAATTAGCTATACTGATATAACGGAGTACTATTCAGTTATTAAACACAAATGAAGTACTGATAACATCCTACAGCATAAATGAACCTCAACATCGTTATGCTAAATGAAACAAGTGAAGACACAGAAGGTCACATCTTATATGATTCCATATACACAAATTGTACAGTATAGGTCAATTTATAGATGAAAGAGGAGACTAGTTGTCACATGACTCTAAGGGTTGAAAGGAAGTGGGGAGCGACTAAAATGGGTACAAGCTTTCTTTTCAATGTGATGAAATGTTCTTCAAATTGCCAGAATAGTTGCACCCAAGTCCCTTTTTATTTTTTGAGACAGGGTCTCGCTTTGTAGTTCAGGCTGGCCCTGAGCTCACTATGTAGCCCAGGCAAGCCTCGAACTCAGCAATCCTCCTGTCTCTGCCTCCCGAGTGCTGGGATTACAGGCGTGAGCCACCATGCCCGGCTAGTCCCTTTTTATTTTTACCTTAGCACTTGTCACTCTCTACCATGCCATGTAGCAGACTTATTTTTCAGAATTATTTGCTGTCTCTTCTCTCCCTAGCATGCAGGTTCACAAAAGCAAGGATTTGGAATTGGTTTGTTTCAACATCTGCCATAGTTCCCTGAATAAAATAAGCCACTGTAAATTTTTAAAAAATATTTATTTACAATGTACTAGAAAACACTTTAGGGAAAATCTATGGTCAGTTCAGAGATCCTTGGAGATACTGTTCCACTTCCCTCTCCAGTGCTGTGCAGTTAGGCCCAATTTTGCATCCTCCTCTTAGATTTCCACACGATTGTCTTCATCTTCTCCAGACTTTTCCTTGTTGGCTTTAACTAAGTCTCGTCCCTTGCAATAAAGGAGCTCAATTCAAAGACTGAGGGTAAAAGTGATGGATAGGACTGACTTGTCCTGTCCTTAGAACTCCTATTAAAGGCTTGTGTACTTCTGTGTTTATCTTTCTGCTTAAGAGTTTTTATCACCTTGATTACATAACTTCATGGCAAGATTTGAACAAGGAAATGTATGATTTAGAACAGAATAGAAAGAAAAAGAACTAATATATCATTCCCACTCCTGCCAGACTCTGTTAAATGTATATTACCTAATCTTTCCTGCAACCTTGTAAGGTGAGTATGGTCCATTTCTATACTGGAGCTCTCAGAAAAGTGATTCCTTATGTTTTCTTCCTTCCCATTGAGAACTTTGAAATTCTATTGCAGTTCTCTTCTCTAATTTCTAGTTTTTATCCTAAGGCAAAATATAGAACAGAAAATATGGGTGGATGGATCAACAATATTCTTCCCTATTATAATCATTAGGGACCTTGGGGAGACTAAAATCTATCAATGAAAGTGGCCTGATGAGTCTCAACAGAGCTGAGATGGTCCCAGGACTTCAGAGAGTACAAGTGGCTACTACTCAGGGCCCATTCAAGAGATGACTTGGGATGGATAATTTGATGCTGAGACTATGAGACACATAGAGTGACTCAGGCCAGTGGGATACCAGTGCTCAGTGATTTCTCATCCCATTCTGTGTAAGATGAGCCATTTTCCATTAAGATGATTGTAACCTCCTGATGCACTGCCTTCACATGTACTAGAAGAAGATCAAACATGAGACTCTGAGGGTAAATTAAATAAATATTCATTTTCATCCTGGAAATGAAATTACTTCATTTTCAGTAGTAACAGGAATCTTACTAACTTTCAGTCCCATCTCATTTTTCGTCTTCCTCAGTTAGCTAACAATAAATCTACTGATGACTTCATTTGCAGAATCAGTCTCTTTCCCACATCACTTCCCCACCCTTCCTTTTTTTTTTTTTTTTTTTTTTTTTTTTTTTTTTTTTTTTTTTTTTTGACACAGGGTCTTGCTTTGCAGTTCAGGCTGGCCCTGAGCTCACTATGTAGCCCAGGCAAGCCTGGAACTCAGCAATCCTCCTGCCTCTGCCTCTGCCTCCTGAGTGCTGGGATTATAGGCCTGAGCCACCATGCCTGGCACTGTGGTATGTGGTACTGACTGCTGGTGGGCGTGAGGACTGCTGTATGTGGTTACTGGGGATTGAACCAAGGACCTTGAGCTTGCTAGGCAGGCTCCAGAACTACTGAGCTACATCTCTGGTCCCCATTTTTAGCAAGTGCCAGAAACACTATCAGTAGCCCCTGTGTTCCCTTCTATCTTAGTCACTTGCTTCCTTGATGGAACAAAATATCCCAATGCTACAACTTAAAAGAGGGGAGAAATTTATTTTTTTTTCACTTAATTTAGTCCACAATTGGTTGCTCCAAGGCAGGAAGATAGAAGGGCCTGGGCAGCAGAAAGCTGCTTAGAGCATAACAGCAGGGAAACAGAGTGAAGGGAGGAGCCGAGGAGGGAGACACTTCCAGGTCATCCCCCTGTGACCCACATCTTCAAATGAAGCCTCCCCTCTAAACAGCACATTTAGCTATAAACTCATCAATGGAATAATCTACCTGTCAGTATAACGCCCCATAATCCAGTCACCTTTCCAAAACTCTATCTTGATAGATTTGGGGGGCATTCTCATTCTAAGCCATAAGATCTCCCTTGATTTTATGAGATTAACAACTATTCACATTCCTAGATGCAAGCTCTAGTGTCTTAGCCTCAAATCTGTGGGCTCCCAGACAACCATCAATGGACACATGAACAATTCAGAATAATAAGATAGGCACTGGAGCTAGATTTGGAGTTAAATTAAAATCTTGACACTTGACATTACACAGGGCCCATCAACCAGGATAGGATGAACAATCCAACAAAACACAGCACCTTAACGTAAGAAGGATTTATCTTTCATCACAATACATATCCAGGATAGTTTAGTGGAAGCCAGTGACCCATGTAGTCACTCAAAGACCCAGAAGAAAGCAGCTCTTCTGTATGATGTCACCTCCACAGCGTACGGCCTTGAGGGACACTAAGACATATCAAAGAGAGTACAAGGGTCAGTGTCAAATTCTTCTTGTTATATGTTGGCTGAAACTAATCATGTGGTCCTTCCTGCCTTCAAGGGTCTAGAAGTCATAGACCCAATTATCAGGAATTGATGAAGAACTGGATGTGTGTGAATAAATCTGCTACATCCAGGCACACAGTATAGGACACTAATGTGTAATGACTATTTTCCTTCAAGGTTCCTGCGAGCCCAACAGATCAAATGTTGCATCCACTGCTCTACAGTCTGTGTCACACTCATCAGAAGACTCTATTCCTCCTTCTTACTCAAAACACCATCCATGAGGAACTAGATCAGTTCAGCAGGGAGGACTTACACCCAGGACCCCTCTAGCTGGTCAGTCTCACCCTATTGTCCTACCTGATTTCTGCCTCCATCTCCAGGCTTGATCCCTATTCTGAAATGAAATCTGATAGATCACCCATCTCCTTCCAAGCAGTTAATCAACATTTCTAGCAAGGCAGTCATCTTGCACTTCAGGTTTTTTAAGAGTTAAAGGATAGAAAATTATACAGTCACAGTAACTACACTGAAGAAGATTAAATAAACAAACTGACATGAGGAAGTGATTGGATATGTAGAAAAGAATTATGTACAGCAATGCTTATTGCAACATTGTTTCTAACAGTAACACATTGGGAATAACCTAAGTATCCAGCAAAGGAAAATGTTTATAAATGTGAATCATGTATGTAATGGATGTGTTGGTTCTGTCTGTCAAGTTTTTCAGGATAAACAAAAAGAAACTACCAGATTATTTATTGTGATAGAGTTCATGGGGTGGGGGAGTGCCTGGCCCTGTAGGTCACAGTGTAGGCTGCTTTTCTTTTGTTCACCTTTTGATTACACATTCCCAAGTGGATTTTTATAATGGCTCAGTTTGGAACCATTCTATATCTCACTAAGCAGTGGGTCCAGCTGATTCATAACTAAATCACTTCTGCTGATTTATTGATCCCCAACCAAATCTGCTGTGATTAGGTGAGCAGCAGAATCACCTCCCAGCTATAGGCGGTTGTTATGCAGCCTTTTAAAATGGTATTTGCCAAAAGTATTTTTATTTATTTATTTATTTTTGAGACAGGGTCTTGCTTCAGGCTGGGCCTGAGCTCACTGCGTAGCCCAGGTAGCCTTGAATCCAGGCAGCAATCCTCCTGCCCCTGCCTCTCGAGTGCTGGGAAATCAAGCGTGAGCCACCACGCCCAGCAGTGTGGTGCTCAGTACTGATTGCTGGTGGGTGTGAGTCACCACGCCCAACATTGTTATATATGGTTACTGGGGATCAAATTTGGGACCTTGTGCTTGCCAGGAAGGCACAGAAACCACTGAGCTAAGTCCCCAGGCCTGCATCTATTTTTAAAATAAGTTTTTATTGGGACACATTGATGCCTGTTCATTTATGTATTGTCCCTGCCTTCTTTCTGGCCAACAGGGACAGAGTGGGGATGGTTGCAACAGACACAGCCTAAAATATTTACTATCTGACCCTTTACAGAAAAAATCTGCTGACCTCTGCTTGAGTGCCCTGAGAGTGCACACAAAGACCAGAAGAAGGACCTAAAGTTTACTATAGGTTCTAAACTCTGTATTTCTTACCAGAGTCCACAGATTTAGAGATTCCAGAGTTGGTATTTTTCCCTCTATTTTTTTAATTGAATTTTTTATTGGTACATTTTATATACATCTCACAATCACACATAACATTGGGGAATTTGTACCACTATATGACACAAGTTAATTCTCATTTATACCCATATCCCTACCCACCCACACCTACTCACCCCTCTATTTTTTCTCAAACTTTTTTTTTCCTCAAACTTTTTAACAGGCTCAAAGTATTCTCAACTTGCAAAACACCCAATGGGGCCACCCTAAGCCCATGGTGGAGAAGTCAAAAAAAGAAAAGAAGTTCTCATGGTGGGTTTCCTTCTAAAGCTACACTGCCCAAGACCTTTGTCTGTTACCTAATGTTGGCATGTTCTAGAAAAAAAGAGGGATGTCATATTTGCAAATATACACATATTTTTACAATCTGGAAAAATGTCTACCAATAAATTAATTTTGATATTTAAAAATTGTGGGATCATGTATAATTTTAAAATTCTTAACTGTAAATTTTTGTTTTATGATTTGCTATGATGCATACACATTGCTTCTATAATAACAGAAGAGCTAGCTCAAATTTTGAAATGTTGTTATTTTTTAAATGGTAGGTTTGAAATTGAGGGGGAATCACACAGGAGATATTTGACAGGGTTAGAAATCTGGGTAACCTTTGGCCAACCTACATTTGTTTTCCTGAACGAAACCCTTCTCAGAAAGAACTGAAATCTGGCAAACCCAGTATTTTGCTGGCCTTTTCAGCCACATGACCCATAAATTACATTTTCCCTGGCACTGCTGCTCCCCTGAGAATTCCTGTGTCTTCTGAAAGCAGCCTTGAAGATGCCACATACTTTTTTTTTTTCTCCATTTGGTCATAGGTTCTCTTTTCAAAGCCACAGAAGTTGGTTCTTCAGAGCAATAATAGTCAGATATGGATTAGACCCTACTACTTATCTGACCTGAGATGAATTATTAAACTTTTCAACTATAATAGAAGATAATCTCACCTGTAGGGGGTAGTTTTTTTCCATGGTCCTTCCATTTTCCTTCCTCCTTCTCCAAGAGGGTCAAATACTCACTGAATTGTGTGTAGGACTAGATTTCTTTGTTAGTGGTGGGACCTCTAAGTTTGAAGGTCACAGAGACAAGGTTTTCCTCCCTGTTTTTTCCTTCCTCGGGGCAAGAGTGGTCAGAGCAGCAAGACTTTCTCCCATATGGAGAGGCACGGCTACCTTACACTTCTTCCTTTGACTTCCCACCAAGTAGCTGTTCAGACAGCTGTGACATCCTAAGGTTTGAATTTAGAGAGGGGAAAAAAGACTTTGAAAGTTATGTCTTAACAACCAGTTGTCTGAATGAGGTTTTGGGCACAACTCCAGACATTTTCCTCATATTACAAAATCAAGACATTCTTCTTGCAAAATTTAAAAAAAAATTGTCACCATTCCTTATAGTAACAACCTCCCTGAGGGATAAAGAAGACTCAGTAAAAATGAACGGAACTAAGCAGCCAGATGAATAGTGGAGTGTTAATATTGGAGAACTTTATCTTTTCTTTTTCTTCTTCATTTTTAAGTTAGCATAGCATTTATCATGTGAAATTATACAAACACCTAATTTACTAAACTGTGAAGGCCTCAGCCTACCTCTAATGATTCATATCCAAATGATTAGCTTATCCCGTTGGCCCAGTTTATAGCCATCAATCATTACTCTTCCCCCTCACTTTGCTGACCCAAATCAGTGTCTTCTCCAGTCTCTTTTGCAAGCAAGAACCAAAGCAATCTGTGACCATTGATCCTGTTGTATCAATTTCATTAGATTAAGAAATATATCTAGTAGCTAAGTAAAGCACACTGTTGGGGGAGGAATCATGGAAGCAGCACCATCATCTCTGCTGGTTCCTCTATGGCACTTACCCTACTCTGCTTTCTGGTTCTGATGAACTGAGTATATTTGCTCTATTACATGCTTCTGCTATATCTCTGCTGTGGCTTGAGGAAAGCGTTTAGAGAAGCAGGCTGGGGAAGTCCTAGAATGCTATAAGCAGAGCCTGATGGGTGATTCTAGTCAAGAGTTCAGAAGAACAGAATGCTGGTATGAATGCAGACAGTAAAGGCCAGGCTCAGGAAGTTTTAGTTGGAAATAAAGCCTCCATTGGCACTGGACTAAAGGCCATGTGTGTTATAAGCTAGAAAAAATTTAGTCTATATTTTGCACATGCCCTGAGATTTTGTGAGAGACTGAAATTAAGGATGGTGGACTAATTAATCTGGTTGATAAAATTTCAAAGCAGCCCCAAATTCAGGCTGTGGAATGGATACTGCTAGCTGCTTTTAGTCAGATTTATTATTATCAATAACTGGAGGTGAAAGGTAGAGCAGAAACTTTGGACCCAGAAAGAATTGTGTTAAATTTAGGCGAAAGGAAGTGTGGTTACTGAGGAGATTGGCACCATTAAAAAAGAAATCACTTATTTTACATAAGGGCAGAAAAAAATACCTTGAAGGCATTTCAGGAATGACTGAAACACTACCTATCTAGACTTAAGGACACAAAACTATTAGTATTTCATTTAAGAACAGAGTACTCAAGGATGGACTCCTATGAAATTGATTCCCTAAGATTTATTTCACTGTGCTCAGCTATCCAGGCATTCAGAGGCTTCTGAGACCATGGTATTGTCCACATGATCCTGATTTGACTCTCATATAGAATGCAAGAGTTTTAGAGTCAGGCAAGTTTCTATCCAGATTTCAAAGGAAGGCTTGAGAAGCTGGGCAAGGAGCCATGGGCAGTACGGGAAGGAGTGGGAATAAAGCCAGTGATGCAGTGGAGACCCTGGGAAGCTGGAGATGGCAGTAATGTAAAACACCTCCAAAGGGAAGCTACAGCCAAGTGTAGAGCTAACCAGAGAGAGATGCCCACTAGAACTCACATCTCATTGCTGTGTGCCCTGGGTTCCAGAAATGGAGTTACGAGGTTTAATGATTGTCCAGCTGGGTTTCAATCTTGCTTTGGTCTGATTCTTTTCTATCTCCCTATTCTCCCATTTTGGTAAAGGAATGTTTACCCTATGCCATTGTATGTTGGGGTTATATATTTATTGGTCATCTTTTCTGTTACTGAGCCACAATATCTGGTATGCATTTAATGAATCTGGTACAATTTAATGAAGGAAAGATTTAATTTAATTCAGAGTTTAAGGAGATTCAGCACATGGTCAGCAGGCTGAAACAACCATGGCAAAAGGGTGTAGTCAACCAAGGGTGCTTAGTTCATGGAAGCTGGGAAGCAGAGCAGGGTACGATGACAGAAGGACAGGCCTTGACCACAGGTAGTACTCAAGACTCTGCTCCATGACCCGCCCAGACCCACCCAAAGGTGTACTTTACCCACCCAAAAGAAAAGAATGGAGGCAGAGGACGTTACCCATGAGCTCAGTCCTCACTGCCAAGGGGTGACCTGGGGGGTGTTAAGCATGTCACAGCCCCAGGCTGCATATGTGTGCATGCCGGCAGACCTTCCAGAGCAAGGAAAGAAGGTGACAGATGCTCAGTCTCTGTGGAGGCCAAATGCTGTCAGGTTACACCTGTGTGAAGCTGGCAGTCAAACCCAAGACCAAGTCTGTGAACTTCTAGCAAGGGTCATATAGCAGAGTCATAAAGAATCATAGAGCCATAAAGCTTTTCAGGGTGAGAAGGTTTCTGTCTTAATCTTCCCTACTCTCCTTACCCAAGTGTCCTTACCTCTCACCACTCCTAATCTCCTCTCCTTCTTCTTTTATTTTTCTCTTTAGCATTTATCACTTCCTAAAATGTGATGTAATTTACATATTTATTTAGCTTATTGCTTAGATGCTTCATTAGAATGTCAGCTCCACACAGGAAATATTTTTCATCTGATTCATTCACAGCAGTATTACAGTATTTCCAGCAGGTAGGACAGTGCATGACCCATAGCAAGCTCTCAATAAATTTGTGTTAAATGAATTAAAATAACCTACTAATGTGCTTGTATCTAGCTTTAGAATGTCAAACATCTTTGATGCACGCTGTAATATTCATTTTTTTTCCCTCTTCATGTCATCCTTCCAGGTAGGCAAAAGCAAGCACTATTATCTTTATTTTGCCAACAATAAAGAAAGGCCAAGCAATGAGGACAACCTTGGAACAGAAGAAAAATTAGTGCGTTGGATCATGGAGGCCTGCTTTTTGGTTCTGGCTCTAACATTCTGATTTTGCATAAACCACACAGTTTCTCTGCTGTCATTTCCTCATTGATGATATTGCTGAAAAAAATACTTGCCTTATAAAGCTGTGGGAAGATTAAATGGAATAGTACATAGGAAGAAGGACTAGTAGAATCTACCACAAAGGTTGTAAATTTACAGTCTACGATGGAGGGTGGGAAAGCATTTGAGCAGAGTATTTACCTTTCCATAAGAAAGTGATTTTTTAAAAAAGCTCTGGTCTTTGCAGATTTTATCCCATCCATAGGAATACAAGGCACAAATGCATCTCCACTGCCTGCAAGCCCCATTTATACCATCTACAGTTGAACTCAATTTTGTCTTAATTTGATTTTATGTACAAATATGTTCAAAATTGTTTTAAGCAGGTATTCAACTTGGCAATATACGTTACGTTTTGGACAGCTGTGTTATGTTAGCTTGATGGATTTATTAAACATATATGCAACCTGTCAACATTTTAAGCATTCTCTCCCTGGCTTCGTGATCAAAGTTTTGGGCCGCAGCCAACACTAGGTTTACATTTTGACACCAGCAATAAGTGAATCACTCCAAGTCTCATTTTATTCATCTATTGGAAACTGGAGTATTTTTGTCTTCCTAATTCCTGTATTCCAAAGGCCACAGATTTGCAAGGTTTCCAGGGCAGTCTGTATTCTGTTCTCTAAGGGCCAATATCCTGAAGACATATGGATGATATAAAGGATGAGTTCTTTGCTCTCAAGGCTGTGTGCATCATACATGCACAGAAACCTCAGCATTCCTTCAGTGCTTGCTGCTGCCACCATTAAGGCCAACCTATCACCTTTGGAGCTTATGGTAGTCAAAGATGGCTTCCCTCTAATCCTGGACTCTGGATATTCACTCTCTTTCCTTAAATCTAGGCAGGCCAACAGTAACTTAGAGCAATAAATGTGGCCAAAGTGATACTGCAAGACGAGTTATGAGAAATAATGCAGCTTCCATCCATGCCCCTTGGGTAATGAATTAAGCAACTTTCATGTTAGATTTCTATTACTGTATGCTTTGAAGCCCACCATGCTATAAGGAGGGCCAAGCTATTCACATGCATACACTCTGTGGAAGAAAATCAGGTCTCTGGTGGACAGCTCCTGCTTTGTTCCTGTTCAATAGTCAGCACCAGCTCACTGGTGTGACAGTGAAGAAGCTATTGCATGTATACTTCACCCCAGCCTGCAGGTAACTCCAACTTCAAGCACCTTCTGACTTCCACTACATAATGGGCCATAAGCAAGCACCTTCCTGCTAAGCCCAGAGCAATACTAAGAACAAGGAGAAGTAATAAAATGGCTTCTGTTCAAGCTACTCTGTTTTAGGGAGGTTTGATATGCAATAGTAAACAATAGGTACAGGGTGGTACATTTCATTGTTGCCTGGTGCATCTGAAGCCATGTGGATAAAGCTGAGCTTTTGCTGACCATTGCTGCCAACGTGGCTGGTGGAAATTCCTGTCCAGAAGACACTGTTCTTCAAAAGTCAAGGGAAGATGATATCTCTCTGCATCATACTAGGACTTTTGCTTTATGGCAAAATTGTTGTGGGCCTCCAGTGTTACAAATTCTTCAAGCTAGTCTTCCAGCCACTTCCCCAAACATAATTCTGTGACCATGGTGGCTGGGTGAGCGCAAGTCTTAGAGTTTCCCACAAAAATGACATGTCAATCAAGATCAAAATGAGAAATAGATGATGCCTTCAAATTAGAATAATTTGAGGCCTTCATACTGGATTTTTCAAATAAGGCAGGAGTATAAAGGACCCATATGGGATAGTGAAGTAACCTTATTATAGTAAGTAAAATGTTACTACTTATTTGCCAGAGATTTAACTCAGTGGTTCTTGTGTCCACCTCACATGCACAAGGTTCCAAGTTCAATCCCCAGTACCACATACTACAATGCCAAGTGTGATGACTCATGCCTGTAATCCCAGCACTTGGGAAGCAGAGGCAGGAGGATTGTCATGCGTTTGTGACTAGCCTGGGCTACAGAGTAAGTTCAGGGCCGGCCTGAACTACAAAGCGAGACCCTGTCTCAGAAAGAAAAAAGAAAGAAAAGAAAAAGAAAAATAGCAAAAATGAGGAACAGTTAATGGAAGCGTATAAAGACAGTCATACAGAGAAGGCTTCCTCAGATAAGTTCTGTCTGGAGATACAGCCAGAGATACATAACATGGCAAAGAGTATGAGAAAAGAACATCCACTGCTCCTCCTGTCCATCCTGCTAACTTCCTGGTGAAGTTTTCATTTGCCAAAATCAGGAAACTAGAAGATAGAGAAGCTTTTTGAATATGTATCTATATTAGTCTACTCAAGTTGGCCTCCTGGGGCTGAAGTCAGCACAGTGAAAAGGCAAATAGACTTGATCACTCACCCTGGAGATTACTCAAGGTCTCAAGGCCCTTCGACAATCAGGTGCAACTGGTTTTCAGCAACTTTAACTCTTTTTAGATAGAACTCTGAAGCCTTTGTTTTCCTCCCAAAGTCTCTGGGTTTCATATACAAATTTAGCACCTCCCCAGAAATTTTTATGCTTTAATCATTTCTCTCTTCACAAAATTGTCTCCAGAGACAGATAACTTTAAACAGAGAATACTTCTGGAAGAAAGAAAATAGGTGTTGTGATTACAATTTGTGATAGAAAAACTGCTGTTTTGTTTACTTTTGTTTTGTTTCCAAGCAAATTTTACATCACACTGAATCAGTTTTTTATAATTATACCAATATAACAATAATATCCATTTCATAGGAGAGAATTAAATGAAATACAAACGTATAGTTGGAATATTTCTTCTGCCCTCATCTTTAAGTGACTTGCCCAAAATAACATTAAGAGGTCAGATTTGACCTAATTTCCAGGACTGCAAATTCAATGCACTTGCTATTACATCATACTGCCTTTAATCCTGTAAATAAAATCATTTCTTCTGATATAGGAAGAAAAGTGACTTTTATGTATCCACAAACAGCATGTCCCTTAAGTTAAACAAGAAATTAATTCATTAAAGCCATTTGCTTCTATAGCTTAAAAGTCACAAAAACTCTCATAATATTTCAGAGTTACAGACATGGCACTTTCTCAGAGTGTCACTTCTTTTCCTATCTCATAGGGCTGCAACAGGTACTAAGAAAGGATGTTCAGGCAAGTATGCTGATTAATTAGTGTTAGGACTTGAAAGCTCTTGGCAGAGATATTTTATGTGGAAATCTATTCTGCATTCAAGGATGGATGTTGCAAATTATGCAAGTGAGGTTCTTAGTCTTAAGTAAGCCAAGCATAAAAAAGTTGGAATTATAAAACAAATTATGGCATAATTCTGAACAAATAATTTGTACTTTTCACACAGGATTTTCTATTTTCTGATTGCTTTTCAAAAAAACATTTACGTATAAGTTTTAGAAACACATGTTTTGCTTAAAATGAGGTCTTATACTCTAAGAAGTATGTGTGTGTGTATACACATACACACACACACATACACACACACACACTCCAGGGTTATGGAAGAAACTCTGGGAACTTCAGGAACGAGATTGTGGGACAGAAGACTACTTCTGGGGTTTCTGTGGACTTATATAGGGTCAGAATTAGAGGCAAAGCTTTGATGGTCAAAGAGAAATTCCAGGGCCAGAGAAAGGTCACCTTTTCTAGAGGTGTAAGAGTGACACTTAGGTCAACATCTCTGATATTCCAAGCCCCAGTTATCACCTGATAACCCTTTTTTCCCCAAATTTTTCTTCACGTCGTCTGAGAATTCCTTACAACAGAATTCCTTTGAATTCAAAAGAAAAGGAAATGAGCATAACAATTTGGTTTTTAGAAATTATTGTCGTTTATTACTTTGCTGGAAATAGTTTTTCTTTGTACCTCTACTTTAGTGCCCACTGATGCATTTCCAGTGCCGTGGTGAATACCACTGTGAAACAGCAAGAGTTGGTTTAATGTTCCTCCCACCTTCACAGATTGTTACTTCACACCGAGACCCTCAAAAATGGTTGAAGAGTAAGGAAATTTATAAAATCCAGTTCCTTCAGCCAAAGCATGGAAGACGGATCTTGAAGGAGTATGTTTCTAGTTCTCTTAAAAGCAAGTATTAACTTTGTAATGTGACAGGCTCGCTCTTCACATTATCCAAAAAGCTGAGTCTTTGGAGAGGAACTCTCTCACACATAAATGGCCTTTCTCAGCCTTTCCCTTTCCAAGCCACGTGCCCAGTCAAAGCTCCACTATTTTTTCTTTCTCATTGCCCAACTACGACATCCTGTCCATACATGTAGGTAGGGCATCTTTGTTTCCTTTTTTTTTTTTTTTTTTGAGACAGGGTCTCACTTTGTAGTCCACGCTGGCCCTGAGCTCACTATGTAGCCCAGGAAAGCCTCAAACTCAGCATTCTCCTGCCTCTGCCTCCTGAGTGCTGGGATGACAGGCAAGAGCTATCATGCCCAAGTTTGTTTCCATTTTTTGTTCAGAAAGTTTCATTAATTTATCCATTAGCTTAAGCAAATTATTGAATATATTGTTCAGCTTTGTGTTGCCATGACAAAATACTTGATAAAACAACCTAAAGAGAGGTATTTTGGTTCATGGTTTTAGTGGTTTAGTCAATGGCCAAGTAGTATAAGGTAGAAACATTATGGCAGAGGGTAGAACAGAATAAGGTTCCTTACCTCATGGCAACCAGGAAGGATAGACCAAAAGGGAAATAAGAGAGGTAGAGGGGAGGGACCAGAAGTAACTTTCAAAGACATACCCCCAATGATCTCTTTCTCCCATGAGTTCAACAATGGATTAATCCATATGTGTAAGCTCAAATTCAAGAAAACAAGATTTAAAGAAATTGGGAGGGCTGACAATGGCTAGATGTAATATATGATAGGTAAATGAGTTCAGTGACAAATGGACTGGACAGGTGAATAAAACCCAACTTTTATTTTTCCTATTTGAATGTTTTCATATTTTTTAATGCAACAAATATCTGTGAAGTTTTTCACATGTCCCTATTAATGGAAGATCATGAAAGACCTTGTAAACTAGTCTAAGGAATTCTGTTTTTGTTGTAAAGATGGTGGAGAAATACTGAAGTGTTTTCATCAAGACCAAAATGGTATCCTGGGAAAGACTGTATCAGTTACCAAAATTCCTTCAGCTTTTGCCTAAGGAAATCCTGGAAAGTTTTCAGACAGGATCCAGGAACCTGAGAAGGTATAGAGGACATGAATCTTCTGGATCACACTATAGTCTGAAGAAAGAAACACCTGGTGGAGATGGAGGTCCCAAACAGCTGTGCTTTTCACTTTTTTTTTTTTGGTTGAAGACTTCCTGGAAGACCAAGTCTCCCAGTACAGGAATCTTCCTAAGAACTCCCAGGGTTGAGATTCACCAGGATATCCAGGGAAGCTCTTTTATTGGGTGCCTAACTTTTAGAACTGGTATGATCTTTTGATTATTATGAAAAGACTCTCCTTATCCCTGGTAAAATTCTTTATAATCTACTTTGTATGTTACTTCTGTAGCCACTCCAGATTTTCTATATAATTACAGAATAGCATATCTTTGTACATCTTTTTGGTTTTAACATTTTTATGTCTTCATATTTAGAGTGGGTTTCTTGGCGCTGGGAATAAATTTTAGTGGTAGAGAGTTTGCTTGGTATAATCCCAGCATTCAAAATGCAATGCAATAAAATAAGTTTCCTGTAGTCAGCATTTAACTGATAGTTGTTTTTTAAACATATTCTGACAAGCTTAGTTTTTTCATTTGGATGTTTACATCATTTACATTTAATGTGATTATGATATGGTTGGGTTCTAGTGTATTGTCTTGCTATTTATTTGCAATTTGTATCATTATTTGCTTTTTCTTCCTCCTTCTGCATCCATCTTTTTACTTGTTTATGCCACATTTTTACTACCTACTTTATATCCTTTAAGCAGCATTTCCCCATTTCCTTTCCTCACCTTTCCCCTGATAGCTACTGTTTTATTATCTCCATATATTGAACCTGTTTCCATTTGGATTTCACATATAAATGATATTATACAATATTTTTCTTTCTAGTTCTAGCTTTTTTTCACTTAGCATAATGGTCTCCCTACATCCTCTATGTTACCACAAATGTTAGGATGTCCTTTATTTATCCTGAGTATTATATTTATTATACATGAATGTGTGTACAAATTACTGTTTCTTTATCCATGTATCTATAATGGAAGCCTAGATTATTCCCATATCTTTCTAAGTATGACTAATGCTACAGTGAACATGAGAGTGCAGTTAGTGATTTTTGTATCCCTTGAGTATATATTCAGAAGGGGATTTGTGTCATAATAGCTCTATTTTTGATTTTTGTAGGAATATCTATATTATTTTCCATAATGCCTG
This sequence comes from Thryonomys swinderianus, assembly GCA_004025085.1. NCBI lineage: Eukaryota > Metazoa > Chordata > Mammalia > Rodentia > Thryonomyidae > Thryonomys > Thryonomys swinderianus. Next base: position 40,093 of record PVIC010005117.1, read on the forward strand.
CACCAACCCACATTCCCACCAACAAAGTGCAAGGGTTTTCTTTTCTCCACTCCTGTGCCAACATTTGTTACTGTTTTTTTTTCTTGTAATAACCTTGCTAACAGCTGTATGGGTGTGTGGGAGGGTCATCTCACGAAGCTTTAGTTTAAATTACCCTAATAACTGGTAATGTAGATCAATATTAATTGGCTGATTTTTCTTCATTCCAGGTGATATTTTCATGTTTTCATCTTTCATGTTTAGCAAATTTGCATTGGAAGCCAGACATTGTGAATTTTATATTGTTGAACAATGGACATGTTTTGCAGCCCCCTAAATGTTTCTGAGCTTTGTTCTGCAATGTCATTACTTTATCTGGAAACAGTTTGATCTTTTTAGGTTTGTTTCGAAGTCTATTAAGCTGAGCCAGTACAGTGTTCATTTTAGAGCTATTTTCCCACTATTACTGAGGAATCTGGCTCTATTTCAAGTCATGAATATGGTATTTTTTACTCTCACAGGAACAAAAACTAGTAAAATCAGTTTTAGTCTAGATCTTGGTTTTTCCACTGATCAACAATAATTTTAAAAAATTACTTCATATCTTTGTTTCTTAGTATATAATGTCAAAGAACAACATAAATAACAGATGAAACTTCTCATCAAGTAAAGGGCTATAAATACAATTATTCATTTGTGTTTTTTATTAGTGTCTTTCTTCCCAGGAGCGAAACTCAACTTCATTTGTGATGAAGGCCTCTGGTTTCTGAGACATGTCATTTGGGCCACCTCTGAAATAATCCTGCTATGTAATTAACCTATACTTCTAGCATTATGTTTAGCTGTTCTGTTTCTTTATCCATTCAGTGAAGATAAGAGGACAACAGACAGAATCTAGTGGTGGTGACAGAATATGCCACGCATGTGTGTATCCATGGAACAGCAAGTCATGGGTATTAGAGGGGAGCAGGCAGCCTCCAAAGATGGGGCAGTCAAATAACCAAGAAAGCAAAAAGCAAAGCAAAAGGGTATTGCTTCAGGAGTGTCACAGGAGCCCAGGAAGATCACTGACCCATTCAGATGTGCAAATGGAAAGCCAAGCCATCTGCTTTTTGTTCCAGCTGGCCCTGACAAGCTGAGCTTCAAATATAATGCAGAGTTAGCCAAGGATAGGAGCTGAGGATGAAAACAATGCTCCCGCTATGAATGCTTCTGCCAGAAGGACATCCTCACTATTGCCACCATTTATATTTTCCCTCTAAGTATAAGGCAGCTTAGATTCTTATCTATAACAAAAAGCCAGTGAAACGTGATTTACTTCTCCTCTAACCCTTTAATCATTCTTCCCTGTGCCTCCTAGAAAAGTCACATTTTCCCTTTCATTTGTCTATGTCTGTTATAAGCATCTGGGGGACAGTGATTAGTATCTTATTAATGGATTCTCTGTCCCAACTCTGTACAAAATGCTGAACAACTCTTGAGCCTCTCTGAACCCAGTTCTTCAAGTGTACATCAGCATAACAAAACTCGTTATGCCTGTACTTCCCAGGGTTTCCCTGTGGTGCCATCAAAGTCAAATCTAGAGATGGTGCCATGTTAGCAAATGTGACTATAAGGACAACACTGAGTTACTAAATATGTTTAAGAAATATCTTTCATAGGCTCTGCATAAATGATGGCAGAATTATGGTGAGATCGCCTATCCAATACCTGTCTCCACGTGACTGTGAAGGACAAAGAGCATGGACTCAAGCCTGGTCTTCTTCTCAAAAGCTCAGTGAACGTGGATAAATTGTTGAACTTTTCTGTGAACACGATTTCTTGTTCACTTTTGCATCTCTAGGTACCTAACTGACACTCAGTGTCAAGAGACAGAGCAGTGACTGCGGAAGGGGAAGGACCAGTGTCATCTTTCTTTTTTTTTTTTAAATTGAATTCTTTACTGGTACATTTTATATACAGCTCACAATCATGCACAACATTGGGGAATTTGTACCAGTATATGACACAAGTTAATTCTCACTTTTAACCACATCCCTGCCCACCCAACCCCTATATACATGCTCTTTTATTTTCTTTCAGAATCATATTTATTCCTTCCCCTCATTACGTTTCCACACCAAATTCCCTTTCGAAATTGCCTATTTTACATAAACTATCATATATTCTAGAACTCATTTAAATCTAGAGGTGCTCATATCAAAGAAAAAATCCAGTATTTGCATATCTGTAATCTATTTATTTCACTTATTAGTGTGTCCTCCAGGTGTATCCATTTGCACATAAATGAATCAATCTTATCATTCTTTATGGCAGAATAATATTCCATTTTTTTTAAACCCACATCTTCTTTATCCAGTCTCCAGTTGATGGGCATTTGGGTTGTTTCCAAAATTGGGCTATCATGAACTGAGCTGCTATGAACAAGGGTGTACATCTGTTTTTCCAATGTGATTTTTAAATTTCCTTTGAGTATATTCCTAGCAGGGGGATAGCAGGGTTGAATAGGACTTCCAGCCCTAGTTTTCTGAGGAATCTTCACACAGATCTCCACAATGGTTGCACAAGTCTACAAACCCACCAACAGTGGAGAAGGGTTCCTTTCTCCCCACAGCCTCGCCAGCATTTATTGTTGGTTGATTTTGCAATAGCAGCCATTCTTTGTGGAGTAAAAGAAATCTCAGTGTTGCTTTTATTTGCACCTCTCGAATGACCAGTGATGTTGAACATTTCTTCATATGCTTCTTGGCTGCTTTGACTTCTGCCTCTAAGAAGTGTCTGTCTATTTCAGATGCCCATTTTTGAATTGGGTCTTTACACTTGGTGAGATTGATTTAAGTTATTTATATATTGTATATATTGCCCTTTGTCTGACAAACAGCTAGTAAAGACTTTTTCTGGGAGACCTTCTTGATTTATACTTCAAGGTCTTGGGCTACATGAGCAGCTTTAAAATTTTCTTATATAATATTTTAAAGTTTCTTTAATAAATCATTCTTTTTTTTGTTTTGTTTTTGAGACAGGGTCTCGCTTTGTAGTTGAGGCTGGCTCTGAGCTCACTATGTAACCCAGGCAAGGTTTGAACTCGGCAATCCTCCTGTCTCTGCCTCCCAAGTGCTGGGATTACAAGTGTGAGCCACCACGCCCAGCACTGTGGTATGTGGTATTGATTGCTGGTGGGTGTGAGTCACCACTCCCAACATTGTATGTGGTTACCGGGGATTGAACTCAGGATCTTGCGCTTGCAAGGCAGGCGCCAGAACCACTGAGCTAACCCTCCGGCCCAATAAATCATTCTTAAAGATGCTTAATGTGTACAGTAGAAACTATTATTTCAGCTTTAAAAATGACTGTGAAGGATGCAAATAAATTAGAAGAGCAAAACTCTTACTTGGCTTCTTACTTGTTTTGTGATCTTGGCAAAACAAGTTAGCTCCCTAAGACTCAGTTTCCACCATTGTAGCTGTATCATAGGTTGTCCTGAAGGTTAAATATTTAAAGCATTTCTCACAGTGAAAAGCACATTATAAATGTAAATGATAGCCAGAAAAGCTGAGTAATAGAGAGAATGCAGCTCTACAATTAATTTTTCAAAAACTGGATTTTAAAATCTTGAAGTCAGTCATTTGCATGATGTTACCATCCACAGAATTAACTACCCAACTGTGGTTTGAGATTTGTCTGAAACTCCCATTTCCATCTTACCCAATGAGATGTGCTCTTTTCTGTTTTTTGTGTTACTCTTTCTTTCCAAACAGCCTTCCACTTTTCCCCACCTGACTGATGAATTTCCATTTATCCTTTAATACAAAAATAAAACATCACTTTCTCTAATGCACTTGCCACTCCTTTGGACAAACAGGAGCTTCCCAGCACCCACATACTTCTATGACAACAGTCACCATGTGTCAATTCAAATGTCTTATGTCTATGGCCAGAGATTTAGCTCAGTGGTTCCGGCACCTGCCTAGCAAGCACAAGGTGCTGAGTTCAATCCCAGTAACCACATACAATAATACTAGGTATGGTGACACACACCCACCAGCAGTCAGTACTACACACTACAGTGCCAGGCGTGATGGCTCACACCTGTAATCCCAGCACTCAGGAGGCAGAGGCAGGAGGATTGCTGAGTTTGAGGCTTGCCTGGGCTCCATAGTGAGCTCAGAGCCAGCCTGAACTACAAAGTGAGACCCTGTCTCAAAAACAAACAAACAAAAAGTCATATGTCTAACTCTATGGATCTCTCTTTGGCCATCCTATGAGTCCCTCAAGGTCAAGAATGAGCTAGACCCTGGTACATACAATATATTCTTACTGAATGAGTGAATAAATGGAAGTTTAAAAATTCTATTGCTTTGAGTTGATATTTGGTAAATATACTCATTGTATCAAGAAAGAGCAAACCAGAGGCCTAATATGATTATATAGGCTCAGTTGCACACACAAAAAAAATCTAGTTTTTTGAAATTCAGTCTTAAATTTTAAAAAAGAAAAGAGTTTCAGGAGATTTATTCATTCTTCATGGCCAGGAATATTCCTGAAACATTCTCTATGCTGTTATATTGAAAGTATCAGAAAAGCTTCGAGACTCCTGTGAATATCATGGCTGATCTTTTGAAGTAAAAATAAATGTAGACACAAATGTATGCAGGATTCAGCTCGCTCCAACTCCTGCCCCAAACAGGCTTAAGGTTTCAACCAAGTTTGGTAGAAAATCATGCTTTGGCCAACATTTTTAAAGAAAATTATAACTCTTATGTACAGTCATGGATATTTGAAAACTCAAGCTGAATGACACTTATTTATACTCTGGGACCTATTTTCTCACGAAACCAGGAGCTCAGAAGTTCACATAGAGCAGGTTTATAGTTACTGCTAATTACCTGGAGGAGCAAGAGTACCATACTTTGTTTTTTGGGGTATTAATTTTATTCATCGCAAAATGAGGGCACTAGAAAGGATGATTTTCACTGTCCTTTAGGGCACTCAGCAAAGGGGAAGAAAGGGAGAAGTACAAGTGTCATTTAGGAAAATCAGAATTCGCATCTGCTGGTATGTCTCGGGGTCAAGAGGAAGAGCCTCCATCCCAAAATATCTCTGCTACAATATCCGAGGACCAAAACCCACAAGTTCAGCGGCAGGGAGAAGCAGAAGACATGGGCACTATGGAATCAGCCAGACATGCTTCCCATCTCGCCCTGACACCAGCTTTCTCTCAGTGTGAAAGTTATTTAATACTCTCAGCCTCAATTTCTCACCTGCAAAATGGCCTTTAGTACACACTGTATTTTTCAAGGTGCATCAGTGGTTGTCAAAGAGCAGCAGAAGTCCGAGAGTCAGGATGCTCCACTTTGCAAATTAATGATAAGCAGCAAAAATAAGTTCAGATTGGCAGCCCCCAGACCAGGAAGAGACAGGACAAGAGGGGGCCAGCTGTCTTTTAAGTTTCTCTGGATGTATGGTCCTACTCTCACTCCATGCAAGGCCTAACCTTATTGGAAAATGAAGCCTTTCCAATCCAGCAAACACTGCAATTACAGTTAATTACATCAAATAGTGGAGAGTCAACCATAATATTATTTCAACTATGGTTTGAAATTTGTCTGAAACTCCCATTTCCATCTTACCTGTCAATACCCTCATTATAATAGTATTTTGAGGAAATTGTCCAGGTTATTTCCTTTTATTCAATAAAGAACAATGAAATATGCTTTTAAAAAAATTTAGACCCTCAGAGGATAGGGCCCAATTTTACAGCAGCAATTTTAAAGTTGAAGAGGGTTTTATAAAAGCAAAAACCTTAGTCTCTCCCAAAGCATCTTGGGAATCTTGCCAAGTAAAAAGAGTAAATGGAAACAGAGCTATGTCACCCCTCTCCCATACAGTGTTGGAAAAGATAAAATTAGATAACCTCAGTGACACATCTGACATCATGTCCTCTAGCCTTTAGTACAACATTAAAAGGTAGTTTTTAATCACAGCTGACCTGCAGCCCACCGATGTTCCCTGTGCACGCTGCCTTCTCCCCTCACCAGTGTTCTATAGACTTTCTGGATTGTATGTCACTGAAAATTTTTAAATGCTCAGCATGCATACTTCAACCTATGCATATTTATTTCTATTATATATATGTGGTACTTTGCATGTCAAAATTCAAGAATAAAGAAAAGCATGAAATAGACATTTTAAATTATTAAACTTGATCAACTTATAGAACGAAACAAGCCTACAGGCGATATATGGAAGGGTGCTTCCTTATTATTTTTAGAAACTTGGCTTAATGTTTTGTATCACAGCAATTTGAAGGTCTGTCATTTAAGTTCAGTTCTCATCCATACTTCATGGTCATCAAGGCTAGAAAGAGAACTTCACCTGAGTCTTCTGCATGGCGCCAGAGAGGCCTCACTTGCTTGCACTTTCTAAGTAATAAAACCATTTTTAAATCCTACCCTCTGCTTCCACAGAGGTTATTGCTGACGTTTGGCTAATAAGTTTCTATCATCTGTTATCTCAGAAAAATTATTATTGCACATAAACTAGAAGGAATTACATATTTGTATTTTTAGCAAATTCAAAGCCAACTAGAACTCTTTGGGAGATCATTAAATTTTTAGAACATTCTTTTTCCAAGTTTATTAAGTATCCAGGTGACAAACATAATTTTCACAACTAACAAAGATAAGAAACATTCCCTAAGTGCCATTTATAAGAATGCCTTCTGAGTTTTTTTATAAAAGCAGTAAGTTGTGCTCGCTTTGGCAGCACATATACTAAAAAGCAGTAAGTTTTCCTTCTTTAAATGTCAACTTTCCTGAAAAAATAGTGTTTAATCTGTTTATTTTCTTTGAATTTATCTGATAGGCAACATACTACTGACAAACATTGTCTTATAAAAAATAAATTAATTAAAGATTTATCCTTAGATTTGTCAAAAATCTTTTAAAATGCCTTAGTAGAAGATAAAAAGGAACCTTGGTATTCACGTAGATCTCTGTCTCGTTGCAAATCAGAAGACAGCAAACTATGGCCTTCGGACCAAATTTATTCCACCCTTGTTTTATAAATAAAGTTTGATTACAACAGTCACATTCATTCATTTGCATATTGTCTATGGCTGCTTTGAGCATATAATGGCAAAACTGAATAGGTGAGGTAGAGATCACATGGCCTACAGAACCTAAAATACTGACTTCTTGAAAGAATCATATCATAGTGACATATGTTCGCCTATGTTCATAGCAGCTCAGTTTGTGATAGCCCAATCTTGGAAACAACCCAAATAACCATCTACTGGAGACTGGATAAAGAAGATGTGGTTTTTCTATAAAATGGAGTATTACTTTGCCTTAAAGAATGGTAAGTTTGAGTCATGTATACTCAAATGGATGTACCTTCAGGACATACTCATAAGTAAAATGAATAGGTCACAGATGTATAAATATCGTATCTGTTCTTTGGTATGAGAAAGTGAAGATGTTAATGAGTTCTAGAATGTATGATGGATATTGTGAAACAGAAAATATTCAAAGAGAAATGTGGTGGAGGGGTAACAAGGGATAAAGAAAAAAATGTGATGGTAATAAAAACAGGGAAACAAGGCTTATGTATTTAGGGGACAGGGGTTGTGGGGTGGGTAGGGGAATGGAAAAAATGAGAATTAATTCATGTCATATACTGATACAAATTCTCAATATTGAGTGTGATCATGATGTATATATAAATGTACCAATAAAGATAAAAATAAACTAAAAAAAAGATTGACTTCTTTACTGAAAATATTATAATTCCTGATATAGGTCTTTTATATTTCTAATATTAAGGTTTCTCCTTTCACAAAAAGCATTATGGCTATATTCCTGGAATTTTAACTTTTATATCCTTGAACAGCCTATAAATGATACAACCATTAAATTCTACTTGTGGTTGATTTCTCTAGCTTACACTTTCTTTCAGCTAAGAAATCACCAATACATTTATAATTAACACAACTCTCCCAGGATATCTTTCCCATAGTAGAAAGAAATACAAAAGAATGTTTTTCATGAACTTCATTATTGAAACAGAATCTAGTGAATATCATAAACTGAGCCAAAGTAGAAACATCTGTACTTTTATCCAACATATTGGAAACTTCCCTTAATGACAACTCTGTTTTAATGCTGTTTTGTCCAGATCTTCAACAATATTTTCTATGCATCCTTTAATAATGGCTGCATAAGAGGAACACATTTTTTGCTTATTATTTCAGCCAATATTTACCACAGAAACTGTTTTCCTAATAATATGCAGCTTTTCAGCCTCTGTTTCTGAGGGAAAAAAATCAAGTTGATGAAATTCCATTGAGTGAAACTGAACATTGCCTGACTAAAGCATCATTGTAAAAAAAAAAAAGCTATAAAGATTTGCATTTGTACTATGGAGACATCAAATCAAAATAATCATGGTAACACTCAAAATCATCAATTTCATAGAAAACACTCAAACATGTAATACATGTTCACTGCTACTAGAATTAAAAGTAAATCCAGAGTTCAAATAGGATCTAAGAAAATTTCTGATTTTTTAGACTTCTTGTTAGGTCTGACTAGATCATTATGTTTTTTTTCTTAATGTGGCTGACAAAGAACTCATAACGGAAGGAAAGTGTTTGCTTTGTCATCAACTCATCATTTCCTTGTGCTTCCATTATAACATAAATGGTGTAACATAAACATACCACTTCCCTTGAGCTAATTTGCATCTCTCTCTTCCTAGAAACCAGACTCAGAATAATTTGGTCTCAGGAACAGAAAAATTCCAAAATAAAAAAAATCTTTTTAAGATATTTCTTTGCAGATATGCAGGAATGGAGCAAAGACACGTGGAGAGATGAGAGTGGAGTAAAAATAATAATTTTACTTCCAATTTCAATGGAGCCAGACCACACCAAGTTAGTGCTCAGAAAGTTGGGTGGAGATCCTCGTTCTGTTCTTTTTCATATAGTCCTCTACTCCTGTCTCATTCTTTGATGGCTGAGTCTGATTTAACAGATGGTTACATTCTTGTTAACAGTGTTTGTTATAAGCAAAGCAAAACCTGTTTAAGTCGAGTGTCTAGTCTTCAGCCAGAATGTCATTTACACAGATGAAAAGTAAGCATACACTGATAGCTGTCAATTTAGAAGGGTCAGGAGGCAGTCTAAGGGGAGTAACTGGCTTACATTTCTTTTCTCATCTTAAATTCACAGTAGCTGTCATTACTAGTACAAATTCCCCAATGTTGCATGTGATTGTGAACTGTGTATAACATGCACCAATAAAGAATTCAATAAAAAAATTCACAGTAGCTAAAGTGAACAGTGCAGACAATGCCTTTTTATATTTTAACTAAGAAGTTCACTATGCCCTTTACATTTCACAGAAGCTGGAGCATTCTGATTCACAAGGCACTGGCAGTTAAGCAGACAGGGTAAACAATTTTATAAACAGGGACCAAGCTTACAGCAGACATTTCTAATCCACATATTTTTCTAATATTCTGTCCCTTTGTCTTAAAGCATTTTTATTTTACTGTTAAGTGTTTTCTAATTTACTTGTTTTTCTCTAACAAGGCCAGCTGGGTGGATAGGCTACAATACAATTAAAACTTCACTTTCATGTCAATAAACACACACAGAGGTCATAATATTTTTTCATTCCTTAGTGGGCTGTTTTGTGTATTTTCCACAATACTGTACAATGACTCTGGCATTTAAAATGTGCAATTCTTGGAACAAAGAAGGTAAGAGTCTGTTAATGCTTACTAAGCACCTACCCCACATTTAAAAAGCAGTGAATCTAGGGTTACATGATAAGTCAAAATAAATCAGACATAGATCCTACCCTCAACTCAAATCACCAACTTATTAATCCACTAAACATTTATTGGGTACACTTCAATCCCAAAGATGAGGCCAGACACTGTGTATTGGCAGAATGGTAACTTCCTCTTCAGATCCAGCAAACCATTTGTCCAACTTGAATTAACTTAGGTAGATTGGTTATTACTGTGGAAAGTTTTCACTCCTTGTCCTCACAAAATGTATTCTCCTATGCTAATAATCTTCCAGTTTTCTTTTGAGTGACTACCTCTCCCTCGCTGTGAGCTAAGGAACTAAGTTGAAACTATAAGGTTAGAAACACCATAAATCAGGAAAAAAGTAGACTTTTCAGAGAAAATAACAGAGTAGACAGAAGCAGAGATGAAAGATGAATGAGTCTTAGAAAAGGAACAGCCTACTTTTGGCTTTTGGCGGAGAGATCAATCACTTTCTATGATTCTTCCAAATCTGAATTTATCTGACATCAGACGCCTCCTCTATGGTGTCAAAGTTTGACCCCAGTAAGATCAAAGTCTTATACCTGAGGTGCACCAGTGATGAGGTCATTGCCATGTCTGCCATGTCTACCAAAACTTGCCCTGTGGTTCTGTCTCCAAGTAACAATGGTCATGATGTGACAAGACAAGTAGCAACTGGAAAGTTCTGAGCATTACTGTGAATTTGACTGTTTAAAACATCCATGCCCAGACTGATGTGGAACTTTCTGTTCTATCTTAATGATCACTGCCCTTGAGGGGCCCAAGGGATAGAAAGAAACAGAAAAGCTTTAAACACTATGGAAATATTATCTTTGATGAGATTCTTAACGTTGCCTGACAAATGTGTCAACAATCTTAAGGCAAAGAATGTTCTGGAACTATAAAAGAGATGATAGGGACTGGCCAGTCTGTGGGCTGATTATAATGATGCTCGATGTCATCAAGACACCATAGTTGACACTGATAGTGGAATACCTACCTTGTTAAGAAGTACAGAGGAAAAAATTTTTAAAGGATTATCAGACAGAAAAAAGCAACAACCTTATTTTCTATTTCACAGTTATAACTCCTCTAAGGCTCATCTATACTTCATCTCTCTTCCATCAACAAACTAAAACATTCTCACTACCCAGGATATTGGTTTTTATAGCCACATAATAATATATATCATTATATGTGAGCTAATTTGAGTGACTTTCTTTTCCTAGCAACCACACACAGTCCCTGAGAATAATTTGTCCCTGGGAGAGGAGTTTCAAATGAGAAACACTCGAGAAAATTAAAAATGATTGCTGCAGAAGAACTACGGCACTCTCTTTCCCCTGCATTCCCACTGCCCCAGATGGAAAGCTAGACATCTGAGATACACGGTGGAGGATAAACTTTTATCTTGGGTCACTCTCTCCATCCCACTTTAAGTGTAGTATCATGAGAAAAAGTGAGGACAAAAATCAATTCCAAGTTGTCCGGCTTGAAAGAGTTGGGAAAAGGAAGAATGTCTGGGAAGTGGTCCTATCTACTTATTGTTTAGGCATTTGGGTGGGCTTATTACACCTATCTCGGTATAGGTGCAGAAAATAATGCCTAATATATCTTTGAGAGTTTAGGGGCCACCTTTAGTCTAACTATTGTGGTGAAAATGCTGTCAGGGTAGTTGATCGGGGCATAAACTGTCTTATGGGTCTGGGCATGGCGGCAAACACTTGTTATCCTAGCTACTATAGATGCTGAAGCAGGAGGATTGCAAGTTTGAGGCCACCCTGGGCAATTTAGAGAGACTTTGTCTCAAAATAAAATAAAAAGGGATGGAGATGTGGCTCGGCACTCCCGGCAGTGTGGTTCTTTCACAAATGCCACAGTTAAAGAAGTAAAAAAACAAATACTTTCTTTAAAAAATCGCCTTATGATAGGAGGTTAGCACTGCTTCTGCTAGAATGACAACTGCTGGGCTGGGGATTTAGCTCAGTGGTCCCAGTGCCTACTGCACAAGCATAAGATCCTGAGTTCAATGCCTGGTACAAAAAAAAAAAAAATGCTACTGAGAACATCTAATGTAAAATGAGAAAAGTTTAATGAAGCCTGAACGGTTGATTTTTGGAGGCCATAAGAATATGTAATGAGAGACTTTCAATCCTGTGAACACTGCAGTTATTTGGCAAGGTTTTTGACCCAGCTTGATGCCAGGGCACAAAGACAAGGCTCATGGATGTCTTGTCAGTTCATTTAATCTAGTTATTTAGGTAGTGGTCCCAGGCTCAAACCATTTTAGTGGCCATGCATTAATGGCCTTAGTTTTTCACTGTCTTTCTTTCATCCTTTCACACCTGACTCATTTCTTCTCTGTACCCTCAAAGCACTTAATGAATGATTTGGGAACATCAAAAAGAATCTTTAAAGAAAATTCAAAGCAGGAGGAGAATGGCAAACACCCAAACAAGTGGCACCCCTTCCTCCAGAGTAAGAAAGAAATTTTGAAATAATAGTCTTCACGACAGAATGGCCAAAATCCCCATTTTTTAGAAGGGTAAGGAAATCAGAAACATGATAGACACTGTACATAAATTCCTACATACAGATATGGGTGGCTGAACCAAGAGGTCCATTTTTAAAAAGCTTGAGGAGGAGAAATATTCCCTCATACCTTTAGACTTAGAAATGAATCAACCAATTCACACTGTTTTGCTTTGGGAAGAGGGTGTGTACATTTTAGTTTCCTCTTATGATGCTACTTTGGCCTGGAACTTCCTTGGAATATTAAGAAGATGGAAGAAGAATTTTATTACATTAGGCAATTAAGGGGTAGTAGATTATGGCCATTTATTTTTCCTCCCAGGAAGCTTTCACATCTCCCTTCTGTTAAAAGATTCCATTACCCCAGTTACACACAGAGCAAATGATCCAGGTCTGGCCAGTTCTCTTAGCAATAGCGACAGTTTGAGGTACAGCATGTGATACCAGCCAAAGCAATTGGACTGGAGCGCAGTGGTGTGTACACGCCTGTTATCCTGGTACTGGGGAGACTGAGGCAGGAGGATTGTGAACTGGAGGCTGGTCTGGACTATCTAGCACGCTCGAGGCAGCCTGGACTGAATAACAAACCTGGTCTCAAAGCCTGGCTTCCCCCTCCAAGCAATCAGAATCTTTCATCAGGACTGAAAGGAAAAATGTGTTTTTTTCTCTGGGGTTCTTCACTAGGACTACCAGTTCCTATGGAAAAGCAGGAAAGAATGACACCAACGAGCAAAAGACAGCAAAGACAAGCAAGATGATGACGAGAGAAGGAGAAACCAATGTTCTGCATGTGAGGAGCCCTCCATTCCTGAGCCTGAGGCCTGGGTTCCTCCCTCTAGTCCTGCTGTATGCTCCACTCCCTTTTGCTAAGGAGGCTGGTTGCAACTGAGTTCCCATGATTAGGGGTTCTGAGTAATACCCATATCTATGAAGGGGAGTAATTAAACATTGGCTGAAATTAAACAACCTAAATTTTGGGTTTTGTTGTTCTGCTTTTTAAAATTTTGATGGCACACCTAGGGTAAAAATTCAAACAATACACAGCCATAAATGATGGTTTATAAAAGAAGGCTTCCTCTTCCCACTCCTAGAATCCCTCTACAAAGAAAAAAAAGCTATTAATAATTTCTTCTGTATCCTTCCAGGAATTTTCTTGATTTAAATTTACAGCACTCTAAAGGGACGAGGAGAGAATGAGGCTGGTGAGATACACTGTTCTCACATCTACCTCAGGACAACAAGGATATATCAACACTATATCAGTTTTTCCCTTTCTGTATTATATTACGTTTAAATTTGCAGTTGTAACATTGCCTTCAGTGAACTTTTACTTTTAATGTATTTGAAGGTAAAAAATCATAATAAGAATTACTAGCTGGTTGTGTTTTTACATTTTGTAGGGTGTCTACAACATATTTTAAAGTATCCAACATCTTGAAACAATTAACAAAACCACTGAACTTTACAGAAAGTTGGTTTGTTTTTTTAAGGCAAATAAACATAGAGAGATTTATTTTTAACTCCATATCTGTGCT